>JAYJMH010023382.1:0-18917 GCA_036873815.1 Phacellophora camtschatica
ACTTTTATTTTGCAATATTGCCATGTAAATGAGGAAACAGTTTTATTTTGCAATATTGCCATGTAAATGAGGAAACAGTTTTATTTTGCAATATTGCCATGTAAATGAGGAAGCACTTTTATTTTGCAATATTGCCATGTAAATGAGGAAACAGTTTTATTTTGCAATATTGCCATGTAAATGAGGAAACAATTTTAGTTTGCAATATTGCCATGTACACGAGGAAATAATTTTAGTTTGCAATATTGCCATGTACACGAGGAATCAATTTTAGTTTGAAATATTGCCATGTACACGAGGAACCAATTTTAGTTTGCAATATTACCATGTTTATGAGGAAGCAATTTTTGATTGCAATACTGCCTTGTACCTGAGGAAGCAGTTTTAGTTTGCAATATTGCCATGTAAATGAAGAAACAATTTTATTTTGCAATATTGCCATGTAAATGAGGAAACAATTATAGTTTGCAATATTGCCATGTTTATGAGGAAACAATTTTAGTTTGCAATATTGCCATGTACCTGAGGAAGCACTTTTATTTTGCAATATTGCCATGTACACGAGGAATCAATTTTAGTTTGCAATATTGCCATGTACACGAGGAACCAATTTTAGTTTTCAATATTGCAATGTACCCGAGGAAAAAATTTTAGTTCGCAATATTGCAATGTACACGAGGAAATAATTTAATTTGCAATACTGCCATGTACAGGAGGAAACAAATTTAGTTTGTAGTTTTGCTATGTATACCAGGAAACAATTTTCTGGTCAACCCTATGTAAAAGTCTAGTCCGATCCTATACATGGTTAAATATTTGGTTTAGTTTTTATATTCGGGTTTATAATTCAAACAAAACATGTAATAACATTTGGTAAGTAAAATTTTTATAGTCAAGTTGAAAATATCGTAACTTAAAAGTATGTTTGTCCAAACTATGCATGAAATAACATTGTGTACTTTTCAAATTCTCGACAGATCCCAAATTTTGCGACAAAAGCCTTCATAAGGACGTATTTACCGACAATTTGGCAAGATTTGGTTAAATTTTGACACTACTAGCTAAATGATGTACTGTGAATTTCGTTTGAGAGGAGCTGCCTACAAATGAAATAAGGGAAGAGGGGGATGAGCTGGTTTAATTTTTGCAATCATAGCAGTATTATATAAAAACTGAATTTACTGTCCATTTAACAAAAGATCGTCATATATGCTTCAAACTGTTACATGAATGTCTAAAACGTTGATTACACGATAAACAATGAAAAATAAAAATATTTTAAGAATATAAAATAAGCAAAAAACTTGTTAATTGAAAATTATTCTTTTTAATTCCATATCGCTGTTTATTGAGCGTCACATCTCTTTCTTCTCTTCAAGCTGCTGTGATGGCTGTAAAAAACCCAAAAAGTCAAGAAATCAATAAATGAATGATTGAATCGATGCCTACAATGCAATAAGATTGTAAACTCTTGCACTGTGGCTAGGCAATATGATTGAAATTGTATAAAATATTTTTCTTAACAAACGTTTATTTTTCAGAAAATCCAGAATAAGCTTTATGAGAATTCAAATAAAAATAATTCTTTATACTAGGTTTATAAAGTTGAATCTCATAGCAACACGGTCTACAAGATCGTTCCCCGTAACAACTCGATTCATAAACATTGCTGTAAAACATTGCTTAAACACGTGCATCACAATAAAAAGTAACTGTAACTTCTGTAAAAAACTAGGTAAGAATTGTCTTAAAGATATTCAATGTAAGAGAGAATTGCAAATTTTTTGAGAGTCCTAAAAACAATCGAAGATATATCCATGCCTCCCTTGAATTAACAATCCAAAACGATCAAGTTGGTTTAAAAAGTCGCCGTTATGAAGTACAATTTAGTAAAATCAAACTTACACGAATGGCCGTGAACACGGCTTGAATGCCAGTGAGCAAGGCTTGAATAGATTCATAAACGACACTGAAATATTGCCAAACATTAAACATCGGCGGTTTTTCTACAATTGTGATCTGAAAAAAAATTATTGTTAATCTGCATGAAAGATTTGCAATAACTGGAATGAACATATAAACTCCGAATGCCTTTGGTAGTATTGACTTACAGTATTTTTAGTAGTATTTGGTAGTATTTTTCTTACAGTTACTTAAAAAATATATAACAATATACTTTATTAAGGCATTCATGATGACGAAACACTGACATTGATGCAGGCCATTGAAGGCCAGTCTGAGGAGTTGCGTAAAGGTTTGGACAATTTTGGAGAATCAGAAAGAAACGGCTTTCATGATTGAAAGCAATAACTATACTAAAATCAAAATAATGATAATTTGAACAAAATTGATGGAAAACTGATCAACAACTCAAAATCACCCATTTACGATTGTAATAGTAGTTTAACTACCAGGTGGAACCATTTGTGATAACGCAGTACCGAAACAGAAGAGACTTTTCTTCCCCAGAGAGTCACATTTACACGTTCGATTGCAATTTGTGTTACTTTGCAAGCTTACATTGATATTGTTTGTTCACACAAACATCATTATACATTATTATACATTCTAAGACCAACGCGATTAACATTATCTAGAACTGAAATAATTGCCGGTTGTCAAACATATCATCGGTCGTCAATAAAATTCTGCATATATCACCTCGCTCGAGGATCATAAATTCTGCTTTCATTAAAAGATCTGGCTAATTCTGCTAAAATCATTTAAATTGAAAAATCCAAAGAACTATTATATAGACACGATTTCCTACAGATGTAATGAAATATGGAATAGTATTCGTATAGAAGTTCAGCATTACAAAGCGAGAAAATGTTTAATAGCAATATTTGGCAAATCATCTCCTTTAACTGTTCTTGTCGGATATGTTGACCATAGATAAATAAAAGTGGTTACCTAAAATAGTCTTCGCGTATTTTTTAATTAGTCATTATTTGTGTAATCAGTTAGACTTAATTAGCTTTATATCTAGCTACTTGTATTCACTAACTGTAAAGAGAAAATTAAAAAAAAAACTTAATTGAAAAGGCTAACGGAAACAGTGTAATGGAAACGGTTTAACGGAAACTGTGTAGTGGAAACGGTTTAACGGAAACTGTGTAATAGAAACGGTTTAACGGAAACTGTGTAGTGAAAACGGTTTAACGGAAACTGTGTAATAGAAACGGTTGAACGGAATCTGTGTAATAGAAACGGTTTAACGGAACTGTGTAATGGAAACGGTTTAGCGGAAACTGTGTAATAGAAACGTTATAACGGAAACTTTGTAACGGAAACGGTTTAACGCCAACAGTGTAATAGATACGGTTAACGACAACAGCGTAATGAGAACGGTGTAACGGAAACCTTTTATTATTAACGGTTTAATGATAACGGAACAATAGAAACAATTCAATGGATACGCTAACGGAAACACTGCTATGCTCTCCGATGATAAATCGTAATCAGAATCACACAGGGTCCCATAATATATATCACTTGAGTTGCATAACAGTTGATTCACTACTGTGCTCCCTTATGATTGATCATGATAAGAATCGATGATCTACAGGGTGTCTAAAAAATGTGGACAACTTTGTTGTAGCCTGCATGCAGATTCAAACTGTTCCTCGGCAGGACGGAGGAAACAGGTTAAGGCAACGCGTAGGCGAGCTTGTTGCATCATATTCCCAAATATAGCGATCAATTATCTTAATTTATTATTTCTTCTTTTTGTGAATGTCTAACTCTTTGTATGTATACAATCATTAAGTCTGGATAACACTCTACAATCAAAAAGATTGGTATAAATAGTGGTCCAGCTTAAAAAAAGGAGGATAAATTTCTAAATAAGAATAACTATTACAACCTTTGATAAAATACACTTGAAATACTAGATATACTGTCCTCATTTGATGAGATAAATTGGATTACTTCTGTCCTTGATTAAAATAGTCTTTAAAGTTTTAAAGTTTAAATGGTGTTTATTTCCTTTATGCTAGCTGGCAGTTTGTTCCGTGTTTTTATAGCTGATTGCCGAAATATTTTTTGCTGCTCTGTTGATACCATTTCAACTTAAAAATCTGCTCTGATTTTTGCTCTTGTAGTCATTTGATGGTTGTTTTCTATAACTAGGAGAACAATTTTAGCCTCTGGTCCTTCTTGGCTTAGCTTGAAAATTAATTTGAGTTGGTTAAACACAAGCTGCTTCTTCACATACAGCTAATTTAATTTTGCTAGGTGAGAATCAGTTATTCTTTCAAGATGATCAAGACCAAGGATCATTCGAATGATAATATTCTGCTGTCTTTGCAATTCTTTTATTTGAGTAGCTGATAATGCACTAAACCATGCACTAGAGCAGCTTGGATTTTGAAATGTTGCAATTACCTGAAACTGCATAATTTTAATTTAATTCAAACATTTGATAGAGACACAAGGCCAGTGCAATGAAAAGAAATGATCCGGATTTCCCCATGACACTGCATTGAATTTACGCATTCATTGAAAGAGGTGACAATTTCATCAAAATTGTTTGAATGTAACGCGTATGCAGTAAAAACCCAAGACCTATGAACGTTTTATAATCCAACAAAAATGTCTCTTCAACAAGCCTTGCAAATGTTGATTGTTTTATATTGAGACACCCGGTATATCACTGGGGTACCAACGCAGCAAAACGGCTTCCTGTTCCCTGGTGATTAGTAGTATCAAATACAAAATATACCCAACAAAAAAATATTGACGTTGATACTGTATTTAAGAGACAGATTTATATATATTTTGTGTTTCGTAAGTTTTCGTTAGGTGCGACCGCACAAGCTGCCAAAGCTAAATCTGACTAATTTTTCTTATATATCTATCAGAGATGAAACTAGCAGGAAATTCGACTGGGAGGGCGTTGATATGCTGCTAAATTTAGAAAAGTAATTGCAAATCAAGATCCATTTTTATAATCAATCAAGGAAGCAATAAAATCTACCAAGAAATCAATTGCTGATTTAGAATTATTTTTGAAAGTCACTGATCAAGCGTTATAAGCAATCAAAGGGCCTCTGAAGACACACTCAGGTGAACTCCGTAATAAAAGGCAATCAATGAGGGTAGTGAAGCGGAAAAAGGGAAATGAGTACAGGGTAGTTCATGTTAAACATGTAAATAAGCAAAAAGTAGAAATAACACTCACCCCTAAATTATGAATACTTGTAAGAAACACATTATTACAACAAACACTTATAAAATGATTTATCAAATATTCTAATCTATGCATTATATGAAATATTAATTTGACAAGGTAACAATAACCAACAAGAAGAATAATAAATAATTAATTTGAAAAAGTATAAACTAAGAGCTTACCGGTCTGAACTTGTCGCTTGGCCCCTTTCCATCTGTAATTTTGGGTTGATAAGGGTTACTATCAGCAACCTTGGTGTTTCTTTGTTGCTGATGCATTTGTAACCTGCAATAGGAATAGGCTGCAGTTAGTAAGTTGGCCTGATGTAGCCATTCATGATCGTTTCGTGCCACAGGGACTGAATTTAAATGGTGACAAGGGGAGCTTTACAGAAGCATAGTTGAAACTATAGATGGTCATTTGGTTTTACCAAAGCATAATTCAAGTTGTTATGGTTACTCAAATCCATGATTAGCATTGATCATTTATCCCAAGAAGCATTGCATGCAATCATTTACCAAGATGCCCATAATCAATTTTCACACAGACCAACGAAGAGAGATAGTTGTAAATTCTGTGGTGAGCAGGTTTTGTAATAAAATTACAAGAAAACACGGGCTCTCAAATATCCTAATGTCTAAACACTACGCCCGACTAACTATAGAGATGATAATAAAGAATAGAAGGGCCGAATCTCACATGGGCAAACGCATCATTTTGTTTGTATGGCAGAAAATCAAAACATTGTACGTACTGCCTGAATGCTTATTCGCACATAGTACTCTTGCGATTCGCTTTTGTTTTATTTTGATCGGTAGTATATGCATATTCGCAAGTCTGATCTCATCCCCTAGGTAAGTTGGCTTCATCTGGATTAATCATTTAAAATTTCGTTCGTATTGGAATTTTTGTAATAAAAATTAATCAGAAGAATGTTTGTGTCGAGAACCATTTTTTAACATGGACAAATATTATACTTCACACATTATTTGTGTTGTGTTGGTTTGTAATTGAAGAGCTAGCCTTAGTTTATGTATAATATCACTGATACATGATCTTTGAAGCTCAATGAGATAATAGGAGAAAACTGAAACGTGTTTAAAATTCATGAAAAGACCCAAAGACAAATAAGAAGATATTTTTGGTATCCAACAGGTGAGTAAAATAAGGGGCTATGGATAAAGGCAATGCGACGGGATAAATGGACACCTATGAAAGTATTCATTTTTATGGAGTAAACATTTTCGAGAAGCTGGCTATGTAACTCTTCCTGGACAACTGAACCCAAGACTAAAAAAAATGCTGTTCCTACAACTTTTTATTTTCCTTCACACTTGAAAATTGCCACAAAACAACCACGAAGAGATACCAATAAGATTAAAAATGTTAAATCTGATCAAATTTTAGTAAGGAAAATTGAGAAAAACCAGGTTTCTGATCACACATATTTTTAAACAAACAAAAATGTTAATAAAAAGAAATCACCAATGTTATTGAAATTGTTTAACATTCTAGTATCTGAAACAGAAAGTAAGGCGTCAAATAAGAAAATATCGTCTCTCAAAGGTGTCATAAATATACTACAAGATAAACAATTAATAAAAGAATCCGCAGCCAATACTTTTAGGAATTTGTTTTCTGGTTTAACTTTAGAAACGTTTCAAAACGAGCTGAAAAATTGAAAGAGAAAACAGAAAGGTCTTCGTAATCACAAAGAAGTCAAAATGTTTTTATTAACTGTTCACTTTTATTCACTTAGAGCATATAACTATCTCCGCAGAATATTTAGCATCTTTCATTCATCAAAGAACATTTCATCTTTCTTCATTAAGGAACTAGACATGTTCTGTTGAATGTGAGCCAGGTTTCACCAAGAAGTGCTAAGAAATCTTTCAGAACAGCTTGAAAAACTCGATCATAATTGACTGCACTAAGGTGATGGATGCAATACCTATTAGAAAACACATCCTGTATGATACCAACAATAAAAAGAATCCCGGCTTTGTCGATTATGGAGATGTTGTTGCTTAGGGTAGTGATCATAAAGCTTCTGAGACCCTTGTTTTCTTGCTTTGTTGATATAAAACAATCCTGGAAGTACCCTATTGGGTATTTCTTAACCAATAAATTGAATGGCGAAATGCAGGAATCATTAATAAGGTCTACTCTTTCAATTGTGGCTGACAATGGCTTTCATGTGTGGCCCATATGAAAGTCCACTTGATTATGTATCACCTTTTCTATGATTTTACACATCTGGGGAAGCAGAGAGATCGGCCAATAATTCTTAGGCTCATTTGTTGATATTTTTTAAAGAGCGGTTTTCATTTTGCTTCTTTGCAACCATGAGAAAATTTAATAAAATTATTAACTTAATAATTTGATTTATTATTTTATTAATATGATTTTCCCAAGCTTCTTTTGAGCCCAATTTAATGGCAATGCATCTGAATTCATGCACTTGATTCAATGAAACTCCCATAAGAATTTTTTTTGTGCTGTTGTCTGAATTTTTTGCCCCTCCATGAAATATGCAAAAATTCATTTTCCTTGTACTCACCATGATAATATTTGGTTTTTCGCCAGTTTTTTTTTTTTAATTTTTTTTAATTTCATCACTTGTCTCACTTTTAAAAAGCGGCATTTGTTTATGAAAATAGAAAATGTTAGTGTCATTAGAAAATAGTTTTGTTTAAATATTTTGTTGCGAACGAGATGTCATTTACATACAACGTAAATAGAATCGAGCACAGAACAGACACTTGAGGGACTTTTTTATTTACTATTACACATGGGGATGTTTTGCCATTGACCAAAGTATATTGCTATCGATTTCTAAGATAGTCAGAGAACCCAAAATACATGTTGCCTCGAAAAACATGCTGCTGCAGCTTGTATACAAGGATAGCATGATTAACAAGGTCACAGGCTTTTGCCAAATCTAGGAATATTTCTCGACAGGAATTGTTTGCATCAAGATTTTTATACATTTTTAAGAATTTCTAACAGGGTATCATCACTGGTTGAATGACCTTCTGAAAATCTAAACTGTAGACTGCAAGTAATGTTATGCTTTTGTATAAAAGAATCAATTGCTTTGGAATTTATTAGTTTCATGATTTTTCAAAACAAAAAACAAAAGAAAAATTTGTATATAGTTGTATACATCACTTAGTTTTCCTGTTTTAGCTATTTGCTAGATGTTTGGGACCACAATAAGAATGTCTAAATGCATGCCGGCGAATGGCGTTGATGTCTGTTGTATTTAACATATTTGAACATCAAATAATCTAACGCAGTTTGTGATTCTCACTGTCAAAAACAAATAGACTTACATGTTACAAGCAACTTTCTTGCCTTTGCATTTCCAATCAGTGCGGTCCTCTGTGACGAGTTTGAGGAGGGTCTTGAGATCACCAATCAGAAAAACCATAAAGTCATGGCTTGCATAAAATCGAGATTCATTTACAGATATCTGCAGTTCCACGTGCTCTTTTGCTGTTCCAAAATCACCTGAAATACATCAATGACAATGTGAACAAGTTGTAACAAATAAAATGATCAAACAAAATAAGCAAAGAAAGGCGGGTTTGAACGTTGGATAAAACTAGACATGCAATAACATTTGGTAAGTACAATGGTTATATTTCGGTTCAGAATATTAGAATGTAATAGTAAATTTTGTAAAAAGAACAAAGCATGATGGTTAAAGTCGGGTAATATCATAATTTCAATGTAAGATTGGTCCAAACTATGCATGCAATAGTATTTGCCAAGTAAGATTGAAGTGTTCGGATCGCAATATCTCTCTCTGAAAGCTAATAGTTAACAGGTGTATTAAATATGCCGATAGAGCGCAGCTGTCTAAAATCAATACACGCAGAGTCTGAGGTGGTAAATTTCTGACAATCAGAGCGACATTTTATATAGAAGGCAAATTTACTTTCACATTGAGAAAAAATTGTAAAAATTCTTCAAACAGTTACATAAATGTCCAGCTTTGACTGCATGATTAATAATGAATAACGATTATATTTCAATACTATAAAAGAGGCATAAACTTGTATTATATTTCGAATTTATTTTATCCACATTACCAATAGTTGAATCGCACAATCTCAACAGTAATTACATCTTTACTAAAGAGGTTTCTCATCACAGCCATAAAGCAGCTAAAAAGATTTAGTCAAGTAAAAATTTTAGTAGAGTAAAAAACTTGCCTTCATCAGCTTTTTTAGAGGCTTTGCCGATAGTTTCAGTAGTTTCAATTCGATCAATCTTCAGACAGACATCCACCTTTCCTTTTTCAGGTATGTTTTCAGTAATGGCTGTAAAATAAAACCAAAATTAATCAAACGAACGCAGTAATGAAGTACTAATCAGTCACCGCACTCTCGCTAGGCAATATAACTTAATCATATTGTTTAAGAATCAAACGAACGAGGGGCGGATGTGAATAACATTTTTCAGAAAATCCAGTACGAGTTTAGAGAGAACTAAACGAGCATTTTTATAATTGATTTATAAACATGTACCGCACACGAGCTCGGTTTACACAATCGCTCCAACATAACAACTTGATTCACACATAAGGGCTGCACAAAAGTATAAACCCAGTTTAAACACATGTACCCATGTTAAACCTAGTTTTAAATGCATGTATCCATGTTAAAACTAGTTTTAAACACATGTACCCATGTTAAAACTAGTTTTAAATGCATGTACCACTATAAGGATTTGGGAAAAAATCCCTTTCAACCCTGGCTTTTACATTCTTTCGTCCATATGCTAAAACTAGGAGTTCTGGGAGTTCTGCAAAATAAAATACCGCGATATATGTCTTTTCAATAAACATTAACTAAGGAGAAATTCGTTTTCCAAGATCGTCAGAACGGAATTTAATTGGAAAAGTCAAACTTACCTGTGCGAAGGACACTGAGAGAGTCTTGTATTGTTTCAATTTTTTCAGAAATTAAATTGTAGTATATCATCTTAACGTCAAACAGCGGCTGTGGGGGCGATTCAATCGGGTTTGGCACGGCTTCCAGTGATAATATGATAACCACGTCTCGTTCCTCTTGAAATTGTAAGTCACCCATGATAACTTTCAAACTACGGGCAAAATAACATAAAATTGCTAGGACCGATGACTGGGACATTGCAAACGTATCATAAAACTCAACAAAATATCATAAAAATGCATTTCGGCTTGAAATGTTCATGCGGGTAAAGGTAGAAGGTGCAGATAAACTATTTCTTGACATTTTAAGTAAGATTTTCATTCTGATATTTTTTTAAAGCAAGAAGCTGCAGCCGTAGATGAAAGCCATAATCAAATCCTCAAAGCATTTGGAAAAATCAATAATGGGGAAACGAAATCTATCTTCTAAAACACCTTAAAACAGCTGTAAAGTGCTGAAACGCATCAAATGGAGACTATGAAGCAAATTCCGTGAATTCCACGTTGTTTAACTAAACGAAAAATGCTCCCACTGTGGCTATGTGTTTTGTCAAATAGTGTCAGATTTCTGCAATAAATTTAACTCCCATTGGCATGACTCAATATGTCATCAACCCCCCATCCACCATTCCGGCCGAGACTTGTAAATTGTCAAATTGTAAATGATGGCTTGAAACAACTTTTTATGGTGAGGCTACAATAGTTAGTAGGCCTATTTTTGATAAAAATGTGCATTTGAATTGATTATGGGCCTAAATTCCCAATATGGCATATTCAAATGTTTACATGGATCGTATTCTTTAATTTAAACACTGGAACTCTTAATTGTCTGTATTTAGCATTAAAAAAAAGGCACGAATATCCATATCAGATTACTTCAATGAGGTAGAGCTTAGGGAGGAGTCAACAACGAGCAAACGAAAGTATGGGAGAAAGGTTGGAAAGGAATAAATAAATTTTAAATTTGTTTATTATTTTTGTTAATTATATATATATATTTATTTTTTGGTGTTGTCAAAAAGACTCTCAATGAATAGGCAATTTGGATGACCAAAGTAATGCTGATTATAAAACGCTTAGTGGTGAAGAAACTACCAGGGCATGGATGGACAGAGATGGCAAGGGTTTCTGTACCAGTAACATCAATAGCTCTGTGTCACCATAACAACTATTTATCTGCTGATGAACAAGCAGCATTTGATAATACCAATAATGACCTAACATACCAGCATTAAAGAAGACAATTAGACCAAGAAAGTAAATAATGGCAATCTTCATATGTCAAATTAGACGCCAAATTGGCCCTTCTATGAAAGCATGCAGAAGTCAAAATAATCATCCATTACGATTCCACTCCTCGGAATAGAATTAGTGAAGGACCTGATTGAAAGTTTGATTCATATTTTTTGTGACAAGAAACAGAAAAGATACAGAAAACTTTGCTTGTTTTAGTGAAAGTTTTGATTTGATTGAAAGGGACTTGATTGAAAGTTTGATTCATATTTTTTGTGACAAGAAACAGAAAAGATACATAAAACTTTGCATGTTTTGCGTGGGTAAGTGTAGCTGCAACACACCATCTTTAGTGTGGAAGGGAATATTGCTTTTGTAAGCCAGGATCAAAACAGAACAACAAAAGTTAACCATACTAAATAACGATGACTGGAACAATTGCCAACAAGCAATCTTGTCTCTGAACGGGATTACCCAGCAACTTCTGCAAAATTAGGCATAGAAAATGGTATGCTTCTATATCAAACAAGTGAAGCAAAAGATGGGGTAGCAGCAAAACAGACGAGTTGTCTTATACATGCTAGTGAGCAAGTTGGACAAAATACCAGTGAGAGCTCTAGCAAAGTCTTATTGCAAAAAGAATAAGAAAAGAGAACGAAAAATGGATTCTACATGGAAGCTACTGTGAAAAATTCCCGCGACATCACATCATTGTGTTAACTGGCGTTCTGGAATTCAAATCTAATTGAAAATGTTTGTTCTAATGGGACTCAATAGTGATGCAATAGGGTATAGTGGTCTGATAGCGTACGAAATGTATAAATTAGGCCATGGAAATAAAAGAATTTAGCAGAATAGTGTATAAAAATTATGCACTCATTGAAAAAAAGGGAAACATTTTTTCATAATCTTTATAACCTAAGGCAATTTGTGCACCGCAAAAATCTAGACCACGACAAAAATTCATCGTTGACGGGCCTTGAAAATAAGTAATAAACAATGTATGTTATTAAAATTTGAAAATGAAGTAAATAGCCTCCTCTATTTAACAGTTTTGAAAAATGTAACTTTGTTGCTTTATCTAAGCAAACATGAAACAATTTTGGGACAATCTATATATACAATGTGTCTCAACAAGTGTTTCCCCATTTTTAAAATAAAGGAAAAGAACAAAACAGCCACAGCTAAGCTTTTAATAATTTCATTCCCCAACTCATAACTCCAAATGCGGTTGGAAACTTACAGAATTATTAGTTGCGAAATGATAGGGACCCACAATATCGAAAACCGTTTTCAGACGAGTTTTTATAAACCTCTAATGCAGATGTTATAGTTGCTTTAGAAGTTCATCAAACTGATGCAACCAAACCAGCTGAAGTTGTCAAGGATTTTGAAGTCAAAGAAACGTGTGCCACATTGCCAATAATTGGCAAGAGCGAAATATTGGAACTAGGAAATACTATAAATAAACACGATTCAGTCAATATCGTAGAACACCATGATAGAATCGCTCTCAAATGTTTCTTCAAAAATATTTAAGATACCTTAAAAATAGAATTGAAGTTAATTCTGAGGAATCATAACGAATTTTAGCTATATTTTAATTTTTCATCGATTTTTGTGTGAGATATTGAGTTGATTCCTTAGCATTATGCAATAGCTAAAGATTATTAATTTAATACACGTTTTATTATATTTTATGTTTTGTTTTATTATATACCAAATAAATACATTTTATTGAAAACTTGTATACAATACCAAACAAGGAACTAAAACAACGGATCATCATAAATTTCTATGAGATAAGAGCTTGATGGTAAATACCTGGCCAGAATAATGGCCACAGAAAATTATCCTTTTTCATCCGAATTCAAATCATTTTCGAGATTCATTTTGCTCGTGATATTATGAATCAAATCTGACAAGCTGACCGTGTCGCTCCTACCTCTTTACATAGGGGCTTTAATTTTGATAATTTCAATGTTGCTTCTCTCCAGATGAGGAATGAACTTAACTTCTGACATCCTGATTATTGAAATGCATTAGTCAATCTTTTAGTTATACCCCATGAAACCTAAAATTGAAGGCTTTCTCGAATCCAGAGGATTGCGTTGAACACAAAGAAAGAACAATATGAATTTAATAACGACAGCTTAAATGCAATACTAATAGCGAAACCATATATTATGAAAGCCAATATGTGACGTGTACCAAAATCATACAAAGAATATACTTATGGAAAGAATGCTATGTCACATATTCTATTTCTCCATAGATTGTTTATATTATTTTATTATCTGCTCCTTCGTACAAACATTTTTTATTATCTGCTCCTGAATAGCCCACTTTAGTAGCCGACCTAGATAGCGCAAACTATAGAAAACAATAGAAAGATGTCTCCGACAGAACAGAACGACTTTATATTATAAAGAATAGATTTCAAACCAGTGTGCACTGGATCAACTCAAAATAATATGTCAAGTCTGAACTTCAGGACTGGTTGTGTTGCAGGCGTACAATCGAGTCTTCCAACACATAAATTTCATTTTAGCCCTATCCAGACTGAGGGAGTTATGTTCACTCATCCCCATTTTTATGTGACTTATCTCTACAATAAAACTACTCTTAGGATCTGCTCAGAGCTTTTTCCCATGTAGATTCTCTCTACAACCGATGTGACATTGAAAAGAAAATCTACAAATTTGATACCTGGGGGGGGGGGAGGTTGCTTGTCCATATTTAAAATTCTGTCAAAGGGTACTTTTTGGTAGCTAGATTATAATTTAGCTATTTTTTAAATGTCTTCGAAACGATAAACAACTGAGTACCACTACATAATATTTACTATTGTTGTACATTGCAGTCATTTTAAAACCCTCACTAAGACAATAGCTTCTCACGTGACGCATTTTGTGACATCCCAATCACAACATTCCCGATTATAATTGAGTGGTTGTTTGCGTAAAATTCGACATATTTTGCTTTGCAAGAGAAACTTTACATTATTTTGAACACATTGCGAAATTTTACAATTATTTTAATTTAGGACATAATTTCGTTTTGACTGTGTCAATTATAGCACAGCAAAATAGCAATTTGCATCTTTTTTTTACAATATGTGTGATTGATTGTAAAATTATCTCGTATTTTATAAAATTATAAAATTATTATACTATATAAAAGTATAATTATTACTGCTGCTCAAAACTCAATTCCAATTTTTTAATTTGCTTATTTAGGAGTATAGTGATGCAATATACCAATCAAATATTTGCTGAAGTCAGCAGATAGTTTCTTTAAAATATCTAACATTTCAATTACATTCTACTTAAGAGGCATTTGAAAGAGTATTATAACTTTTTCGACATTGGAATTGTTCAAGTACTTATCTTTATGTGAAGTAATGCAACAAAATATCATTACATGAATTTTCCTAAAAATAAGTTATTGAATCTCCTTTTCGGCCATTAAAGATTTTGCGATTCGAAATATTGCGACATAAATTTTTAGGCTATTTCCTTTTAGAGGATTTCCTTCCATATATCTGCCAGATCGTTAGTTGTATATGAAAGAGTATCAAAATTTATAGACATTTTCTTGTGGATAGAATTTTTAACTTTTTGCATCGATATTTCTGAAATTGGTGACATTGTGACGTCATGGTGTTGTTTCGAATTTTGTTGCCCCTAAAGTGTACCCAAAGTGGTTAAACTACAATCATGGTTAGTTTGAAAAGCCAAGTCTGGATTGGATTTCCGTCAGATAAGACAATCCTTTGTTTTATGCAATTTGACTTTGCTAGCTCACCATCAACAAATTTATCAATACGAACTTACTTTTTCTGGTCAGCTGTCAGATCATAATGTCGATTTACCCTCACCTCCTTGACAAGCACACCATCCTGGGTTGTAAGGTTGAGTTCAATCTCGTTTCCCACTGTGTCCAAAAGCTTGTCAATACAGTGCAACAATGATTCTTTAATCTGCATGAAAGATAATTGTTTTAGGAATGGCGAACGTTCTGAGTTGAGCAGAAACAAAATTGATTGATAACCTTTTATCGTTTCTTTAATGAATGCTACAACTACATCCTTGACACCAAGAAGTTTTTCGATGACACAAGTATGGTTCATTTTGGTATCAATACTCAAAATCGGGTAAATGACACAAATAATGAGTTTTCCAAGGTACACAACTGGCTGATGGATAACAAACCTATGATTAATCTTGATAACACAAATTACTATTTAAACCAAACAAAGGTAAGACGAGACTGACATTAATCAGTGAAAATACAAATAGGAAAATCTATGAAAGAATGTTAAAAGATATATTTGAATTAAACTAGACTAGCCTTTCTTTAAAAAGTCGTATGGAAGAAATATATATAAATAAATATTAAAAAATATATATAAAATAATAGAAAATAAAAACATAAGAAAATAAAACCAGAATTTGCACAAGCAATTCAAAAAATTGCCCAAATGTCGAAGGAAAACAGATTTGAAGCCAAGATTGTACAAGCCGTCAGATTCCATCGCTGCTAAATTGTTCACTTAGTCTTTTTGGCGCCAATAATTTGAACAGCCAAAATTTTCACAACGTGATAAGAAGTCCCGCTATTGTTTATTTTTCTATATATACAAATAACATCTTTATTTCATTTCGCTTGAAAATGATGTTAAGGGCCTGTTCATATGGAGAAAGTTTCCCCGGCATTTCCCCGGTGAGGCGGGAATCTCGTTAAGCCGAGATCCCGCCTCGTATATGTTTACCACGTAAAAAAACACATGCGTTCACATGAGAAATAATTTCCCCGGCTAGCCGAGATCTCGCCTGAGCACAACCGAGATCTCGCCTGGGCGGGGAAATATTTTCCCATATGAACAGGTTTCCCCGACAAAGTGGGGAAATTAATCTTCTTTGCACATGCGCAACCCACACTTGTTATATTCAAAATGGCTGAAAGTGATGGAGCTGCAGGGTCCACAGGAGTTTCCCAAAAGCGAAAGAACTTCAGATGGGAGGACGTCCATATTGAGAAGTTAATTGACTCAATGATTACTTACAAAGTCGAGATGCTTTACTAAGGTCTAGATTTCTATTCAGACAAGCCTGCTATGTATAATGCGTAAAACGTCACGTGGTTTATAGTTATCTCGTCAAGGCGGGAAAATTTCTGCATATGAAAGGTCAATGAGTATTTCCCCGGCTAGGCGGGATTCCAGCTTCACCGGGGGGAAATGCCGGGGAAACTTTCTCCATATCAACAGGCACTAAGATGAAATCAAAACGTCGCTCATTATTAGCGTTAATATTTAAGATTAAATGTTACAAACGTAATATTCTTAACATAAACTCAAAATGAATAAAATGTGGGAAATATATAATGCTACTATATAATATAATAAAAGATAATGTTAATAACAATACTGATCATGGTAGAAATGATGCTATTGAAAGTACGAGCTTGTTTAACACTCTCGTGTTTGTAACGTATTTGGAGGAGAGGGAGTATTTGGAGGTCCTTTACTGTATGTTCGTCTTTGCACTAGAGTTCTGTAACTCTATATATGATATGATTTTTGTTAAAGGTCCTGTCTGTGTTCGTTAAGCCTGTCCGGTAAGCATCCACTAGTGTTAGTTGTTTTGTATACATTAGTCAATTTTGTTGCGTATACATTTGTTACACTGTATCATGTAAATGATGTAAACTATCAGTATTTGTTTTCATAAATTGTTATTTTTTCACGTCGTCTTGTGTTGCTCCTGTTAACTAATTTTATGTATATATGTTTGATTTAGAGAAAGAGATATAACATTTGCGCCAGCTTTGGAGAATTGTGCTTTGTGTATCTCATTCCAACTAACCATGTCTTCATTTTCAATATAATAATACATTCCATTCCCTGCATCACTGATTGCTTTCATCATTTCTGCATCATGATCCTCTCCATAACCAAACATGTAAACATTCGGTGGAGCATCTTCTCCTTTATCTTTAATATCCTTTTCATCAGCATCCCCACTTCCTTCTTTGCTGTGCTACAAAGAAGAAATAAAAATACAGATTTAACTCTGAATGTTGTCCCAAAGGGAACGTTCATTATTGTTTGGTTGTTTGTCCAATATAGCAGTGGCGGATTCGGACTGGTGCTTGGGATGCTTGAGCATCAGTCAGAATTTTTAAGACAAAGATAATTTCTAAAGACAAATTCTATTGTATTTGATAATTCAGTCCATTCAAAATGCAAAACTTCCATGCAAAAAAGTTCAATACATCGAGTGAAAGCGTCACATATTTTAAAAATTTGTCTGGCGCCTCGAGTCCACAAAACTTCAGAAGTGGATCATCAAATTAGTTTTGGCGGGAGCACCAATCAGTTTAAAAAAAAAAACAGTTCAAAGCCAATCACTATCTTCTATTCGTGATGCTTGATTTGGCGGGAGCATCAGTCAGATTTTAAAAATTATTTAGACAACCAATCAAATTGTCAGAAAAAAGAGTCATTCTGGCGGGAGCATTAGTCAGATTCAAAACATTCGATTTGACCATGATTTGACCAATCATAGCTTACTTTTCCTGATGCTCAAGCATTGACAAAAATAGGAGTATACATGCCAGACCTGATTTGTGTAATTAAAAAATCGCTCATGCGAAGCGGAAGTGCTTGAAATCTGTCTGGATCATGGCTTCTTCTGACAGACTTGTTGTGGCGAAGCGGCTCGAGGAAGTGCTGCCCAATAAAGAGACTCCTCATTCGGAGAAAAAGGGTATTTACATAATAAATAGCAGTATCGAAGATAATTCAAATTATGCTACCAAGAAATTAAATGCACGCATTTGATTCGATTATTTGAGCTGAGTTGCAGTTTGAGTTTCTATCCAATACAGTCAGAAAGACCACCGAGCTCAAAACCGCCTCCCAGCGAGGCAGTGAGGTAGGGATTTGGGTTTTAAAATCCAACTTGTTTTTCTCATTAAATTGTTTCAAGCTGTACGGCTTCTAAATTATTTAGTAATCTTGAGAGATGTTGTTTTTGTTTTATTTAGAAAAGTCAACTAAATTTTACAATATGAGAAGTCAAAAACAAAAATGTTAACTACAAAATTTGTTATTTTCATTTTCTATTTTGTAATTAACGTTTTATTGTGATTAATTTAATAATTGCGGACCTCATTTTGTTTTTGAAATTAAGGGAGTGACCGTTTTATCTGATTGTCTAAAGGGTACCGTTAGCTGTTGTGAATGTGGTGAAGGGCTGCAGATATTAAATACACAATTTGTAACTTTTATTTGAACAGCGCTTAATTCAACCGAACTCCGAAAATGAATGAATAACCATATATCTGAATCAAGATCTGGAATTTCTACGTGTACTTTTCCGAAGCACGCTTTCGAATGTAGAAAGAAACATTTTTGTTTAAAAGAACCATTTTTCAAAATTTACGTTTTTATGAGTTTAACCCTATCTGGACCGGGCTCTTTTTAGCAACGTCAGACCGGGTGGGGGGGGGGGGGGCAAATAACCCCCCAAATAAATGCGAAAT
>JAYJMH010023393.1:0-18909 GCA_036873815.1 Phacellophora camtschatica
GAAATGCAATGTCACCTTTATAATGTTTCTTCAAAACCTAACCTAACGAACAATTTGTTGAAAATTATTGGGGGGGGCTAGAGTTCCAACGCCACTGATATATATATAGAATTTGTTTGTTTATTATAAATATATCCTAGCTTAAAAGGTGCACGCTCCTCAGCTTTTTTTGTCACGCTTTCAAACATTTATCAATTCTCAAAACTTCTCTTTCCTGAAGTGAGGGGGTAAGTGAAAAGAACTTTTCTGATTTAACGAAAACATGCCGTTGTGACAACTGGATTACTATTAATTATTATTAATCACTGTTACAATGTTGCATATATAACGCCATTACGTCACAGTATGTAACATTAGTGCAATGTTTTCATGTAGATAGCACTTAGAATTGCTTTTATTTCTCTCAGATATCATTTTTTGCCGCACGTGGTATCCAGTTGTTTGTCCGAAGTACTACAATCCAGTGACATCACTGCTTCTTAGTAAAGACAGTAAAAATAACTGGTCTGGAATGCGAACCGTTGGCCAGATTAGAAAGGAACTTGGCGTCAAACTTGAACAGAACAAAGATTCTTTTTACAAGGTACACATTCAAAAAACGTTTTATGTTTTAGCAAAAATATTGATTAATTTTTAGCGCAGCTACATGCCAAAGATTACCTACTCAGACTTTATGGATATGTTATGTTCCTGCGAGAAATATGTGAGTTTCTCGAGGGTGCAAGCAGAAATTTTTAATGACGAGAAGGGAGTGATAATAGCAACTATATATGAACAAATACAAATTTCATTCGTGTCTGCGTGTGACGAGGGTGGGCTCGGGCACTTCAATTCAATTCAATTCATTCAATTCAATTTTATTTGTAGAATACAATCTTACTACATAATAATGATATAAAAGAATAAAAAAAATTGTATTCTACGCGACCTAAGGTTTTGTGTGCAAGCTCGCTTTTTATACATTTAATTATTTCCCTTTGGGGTACACCTTGATAGTTTGGAGTACACCTTAGGAGTTGGTTTCTGTGCAAAAATGTTTCTAACATCGGGTCGACATTTATCTCAAAATTCCTTGAAAGTGGGTCTTATTTTGTTCATATACAGACATAATAAATAGCTTATATTCGGTCTTGATTTCTTATAAAGTTGGATAGCCATATCATACTACCATCGCAGGCTATTTGGTAATGATAATTATATACTTAAATTGAAATACTAAATATTCCACCAACATTTCCTGCAAGTTGCAGTTTTAGCTTTAAAATAAGAACATACTGCACACTAAATGCTCAAAAGTTAGGTTCTTTTTTGCGGGGTTCAAGCGCCCCCACCCCGGGGGGGTTTGACTTTATTCACAAAAAATAGGTTATGTTTTATAACTAGGTTATTTATTTGGGAGTACCCCCTCGTACATTGGGTGGTTATTTAATTTTTCTTGTCGTGTTTTTTGCAGCCAATCGAAAGAGAGAAGAGGAAATTTAATCCACTTCATATTCCAACAAAACTACAAAAAGACCTACCTTTTAAATCAAAACCGAAACTGACCAAGAAGCAGCAACAGAAAACACTGGAACAACGAAGGGCCGTTGTCATGGAGCCTGGGGAAAAGAAGGTAAGGAAGTATTCAGTTTTTTTTTTCAATTTTTTATTTTGATTGATTTATCTCAAGGCGGAGCTGAAAGATTTTATTTCAGACAAAATATTGAGCTGAGAAAATATGGTGTCCTTTGAAATTGATTTCAATAAAGTATTCTCAAATTTTCACTCTTCGCTAGAATTTGGGACTGTAGACCTGTGCAATGCAATGTAGCATTTTGTCTTTTTGTATGTATTTATGTATGTATGTATGTATGTATGTATGTATCATTTCGCCACCAAAAATTTACAATGGTTAAAATTTAAATTAAAGGTATAAAATATTTATACAGTTTTAAAATATCAAAAGCATTAATGAATAAATAAATACAATTTTTAAAATATCACAAATCCTAACTAGAGTGGCAGGGATAACATCAGAAAGGTCGAAATGATCTTAATTCTGTGATGGACCCTTCTAAAGGTGTGTAAAAAGAAATAGTAAACAAATGTTTATCCTACTAAAAGTTTAAAGAAAGTATATGGATAGAATTATAGCGGTATATGCTAACTCCGTTTTCGTTTTTCAGTAAGTTTTTGCATGAAGCTGTTTTTGATCTTATGCTTGAAGGAGTTTGTGCTATTTGCAGTCCATCATAAACCAACCAAACTTTCTTTTTAATTAATGTCGATTCAGTTTCTGAAGAATTCCCCCTTCCGAGCTGTCAAATCCTTTTGTTTTGGCTTATCCTTATGCCCGCTTGTCCGACCTTTTGTCCGCTTATCTGACCTAGCAACAGTTGCCACGCTAGTTCGGAATTTGGTTGACAGCTCGTAATAATGAATTAGTAACTGGAGAATACAATGACATGGATCATTCCCATTTGTCAGAAACTAACTTAACTGTTTTCAAATGATTTTAACTCAATCTCTAAAGAGTTAAGAAAATTCCTATTAGGCCCGTGCAACGCGATTAAATTAATGTTTCTGTTTGTCAGCAACTAACCAAACTGCCCGTAAATATTTTGTACACTGAATTGTTTTTCAAGACTTTGGGACAGGATGGAAAACAAAAACATTTTTATGAGAGGCAAGGCGAATGTAAACCAAAATCATTTGGAAAAAAGGAATTTAAGACAAAGATAAACGAAATCATTTGCTTTAATTTTATGCAGGTTTACACGTTAATGAGGGAGTTGTACACGATACGCAACGAAAAACGCGAAAAGCAACGAGAAGCCTTTGATAAGAAAAAGAAAGAGTTCAAGAAGAAATTAAGAAAAGACAATGAATTAAGAGACGCAAAAATCAAGGAACAAAAGAAAAAGATGTATAAAATTATTGGACAAGACGAAAAACGAAAACAAAGAATGGCTAAAAGGACTTAAATAATTATAAAAATTTGTATTAAGCTAATTTTATAAAAAGGAACTTTTAAAGATAATCAAAATGTTTCACGCACAAACTGTCATAACGAAATATGTTTTTATAGAGTGGTTCAGTCAAGCAATATAACATTTCAGACTCAAGTTTTCTGCTTTTTGAACTACCTTCTACTCCAAGATCAGTTTCCACCACTATTGTACCACAATAACTACCCTTTACTCCGAAGTTCCTCCATTATTTTACCACAATAAGTACTTAAGAATTACTTCTTCAAGATGATAAAAAGATTCGAAAACTTATTGCATCTTTGGGAAAAACGTTTATGGCCACCAACTTTAACATAGGCATATGCTGACACGACAATTGAACTGCCAAAAGATCTGTTATTAGGTGTATACTTTGAGTAACTGTTAATTTCCATAGCCCAGGTAGTACTTTTTATCAACAGTTGAACATTCTACCATATGTTAATTTCGAACGCCCACAAAAATAAACACAACTTTGGAGCTGAATTTTGTTAATATAATTAATTGAAAATATATTCAGATTCAATTATAAAAGTGCATACTTTGAGCAATGGTAAAATTACTTAGCACAGTATCCTACTTATCGCATGGCATGAAAACATAATGAAATGCAAGTAGTTCTTTTTATCAACAGTTGAACATTCTACCATATGTTAATTTCGAACTGCGCACAAATTAAACGAATTAAACACACCTTTGGAGCTGAATTTTATTAATATAATTAGTTGAAAATATATTCAGATTCAATTATATAAAGTGCATACTTTGAGCAATGGTAAAATTACACAGCACATATTCTACGTGTCGCTTGACATAATGAAGTGCAATTAGTTCTTTTTACCAACGGTTAAATATTCTATCATTCCTATCATATGTTAATTTCGAACTGCGAACGAAATTAAATACACCTAAAGAGTTCAGTTTGTAGAGTTAAAAACGCCCACAAAATTAAATACAATATTAATCTAATTGACTATAGAAGTAGATGAATGTAATTAGTTTTAGTTTAAAATTAAAGTTTCAGAGCACCTATATTTATGGTCGCAGGGGATTTTCAAAATTATTCACAGAAGGTTTTGATTCACAAGAGAACATTCTTTTGAAATAACTCTCCTCCAAAGAGGTTGTAGTGAGGAGCGATAAATCCGAATCATAAAAAATCAGTCTTGCAAACTTTTCAAATTTTACTAAAATGTTCAGCACATAATATATATGGGTGGTAGGACACAATAATATGCATGAGTGATGGGAAACCAAAAAACGAAAAACACACCAAGATTCATAAAGCCCGCGGTTTTAAAATAGATAACCTAACGAGGATTTTTATTGTTCTCTTTGTGGGTCTGTGAACCCACATATAGATTCATACGTATGGGCATGACTGAAACGTTCAGCTCTTTTTGTTTCTTTTCACAGGAAATGCAGCAAATGATGAGGCAATTGTATCGATTATGTCTTCTTCACTCCTTTATATACAGTACAGTAAGAACCCACCAATAAGAAACAGGTTTTTGAAAATCAGCCTGTCCAGTTTCTTAGTATTTTGGCAAGTTAGATAGAGTTGGACTGATGCACGCTGCCAATAACGCGATAGAAGAGTCATAGCAATGCTCCTCTATTTTCTGAAATGATTTCTTTCAATTAAATTAACACTTTTTATCAATTTTCAAAAATAATTTGTAAATTTGTGCCAAAAATCAGCATGTGGTTTCTTCTAAGTTAGTTTCTTACTGGTGGGTTTTCACTGTGCCTTTATATACAGTTTTATACAGTGCAGCAGAATTTCAAATTTTTTAAATTCATTTTTCAACAGGCTGTATCAATGTATCAGAATCTGAAAATCCATTCATTTCAGAAGTGACAAATTTTACACTCTGTTTTGGGTTATTTTGTTCTTTCACAATGCTCACATGGTTGAGGTTTGCGTCATTGAATACCATTTCCATGTCGTCCCTTTGTTTAACTGATCTCCAGCTGCTGGCCTCGTAACTATCATTCGTTACCATTGTGCTTTGACCTTGTTCAAATCCTCTTCTGCCTCCGCAGCAAACTCGAAACAGTTTGCGCAGCTCTCTCTTGCATGTCTTGTGCATATGAGCGTATATGAACACGTTCACGCAGCTATTCGAAACGTTGAGTACTTTCAGCCAGGAGTTGATGTTGAGGAGGGTCTTTGAAGGCGCAATTCCAGGAGGAAATAACCACGATATCGTATTTGCTACACTGAGGGCATCCTTGGGAAACACAAGGACTCCGAACACGATTCCGACACGAAGCAAAACACGAAAAATACGTTTCGAATCTTTGCGGCGCTGTTGCAAACATTCTGTATTCATTTGAATACGACTATCTACCTGCAAATGGCGATAAATGATGATGCTAGTTGAACAGAAAATAATGATATACCCTACATCTCGGACTAATGTTATGACAACGTGGGGTATTGCAAAACCCAATGTCGTCCCATCTGCAATAAAGCAAGGGTAGCCAGGCTTGACTTCTAAATGATATATGTAACCAGTGTATGAAAAGACAGAGACAACAATTGCTACGACAAAAAAAGCGTTAATTTGGACTTTCTTGTAGCGTCCTTTAAATGGAGAAACAATCGCTCGATACCTGTCCAAGCAAATTATAATTATGATGGTGGCAGATAGTGTAATAGTTATAGGAGCTAGTGGAGCTATCACTTTACAACCAACTGTTCCAAAATCCCATCGGCTATACTTAGTAACAGTCCAATACGTGAACAGCAAAGGATTTACGAAGGATGCTAGCAAGTCGACCACTCCCAAATACAACATCAGTGTTTCGGTTTCAGATCTACGCCGTCGCATAACGTAACCGAACACGTAGCACACAAATCCATTTCCAAGAACCCCGACTATGAATGTGAAGCAAAATCCAAATACCAGTAAAATTTCGATAGTTGAAAGTTCTGTTTTGTTAGCAACTTTAGGATTGGGAGATTTTGAGGCTTGCAAAGGGCTGATTGTTTTTGTTGATTGTGATTTTGTTGCTGGTAGCTTCAGCTGCTGCTCTGCCAACAACTTGTTGGTCGTTTGCAAATCTTTCGACACAGTGTAGTTGCCAGGAGTATTTATCGTCGATGTCGTTGCGTTCTGTGCAAAGTTTTTATTCAACCCATCCAGGCTTTGCGATGCCAGAATTAAAAGAACAGCCACCGATAACATCATTTTCAACTTGTGTCAATTTTTCACTGTAAACAACTGTAGATCTGTAAAAATATAATTGAATTATTTAAGCACTGTTCATAATACCATCTTTAAGAGAGATATTTACAATTTCGCTACCACCGTGACGCATTGGCAAAAAGGATTCTGCGTCGAGGTTTGATCCCTTAGTTGAGTTAACAGTGGATTCTTTCAATGCACATAAAATTTTGGCTTTATAAGCATTGATTTTCAGCTTAAAAAAAGGAAAAACTTACAAAGGGAACTTCAATCGCTCTCCGTGGACAGCCGTCTCAACTTAACCTCGTTATCACGGAAAAGGTCATTGATAAGCAAACGGAAAAGCGTCAAATCATTTTGAACGCAACTCATATTGTTCAAAGAAGAAAATGTCCCATCAGTTCATCTCATGAAATGACTTACTTTGCTACTGCCACCCTTTTCAAATAAAAACCAAGACAGTCAAAATAATTTCAAAATATTCTGCCGTTTTTCAAACATTATTTACTCCAATCATATCCGAACTTTTGCTAATTTTTATCATTCAAAACAGGAACTACCGGATGGACCAAGAATAGGTTCCAACGTTTTCAAAACTGCCATAGAGGAGATTGATGATTATTATGATGATTATGTTGTTGCTTGACATTGATGCAAGAGGCTTCAATGGTAATGTGTCAATGTAAGTAAAACTACTCTGGAGGAACCTATTGTTCAATGTGTAACTAGTTAATCAGTTACATACAAATCTGTGGCCAGCCAATCATGCGTCCCGCGAGCCACCAATTTCTGAGAGCTACAAGTATTCTCTTTTTTATATGGACACATTAAATCTACAGTTTGATACCTTAAAATTTGAAGAAGGATATTTTTAGGCCACCCAGAAGTTGCGGGATTTTTAAATTTTTCATTATTGTTTTGGTTTCCACTTTTCTTGAATAGTAAAATATTCAAAATTTTAGAAATTATTGCTGCACAATATTTTTTAAGAGCAAGTAGTGACGCAGTTCTTCTTTGAAAATTTGTTGTATGCGGGTTCTGCGATTTTGTTTGCTTTTACAGTATTCATATGTAGCCTTATATCTAGAAATTAAAATTTTATTATCTGTGATTTCAGGCTCAAATCAAAATGCTGATCAAACACTAGCTGTTATACTTACGTTTCGGCCTGCCTGCGGCAAACCTCAACTCCAGCGCTGCGCTTGCTAGAGGGTGGCAGGGTTGAGAGTTTTACGGAGGTAAAATTTTGCAAATATTTTGCTTGGAATTTCAGATTTTGTTAGCATTTTGAGCGGATTGTCGGGTGTTGGCTTTTTCGGCGGAATCTGATTTTAAGAGAAATGATCGTGATACTCCTTATAAAAAAGGAAATATATAATACAACATCACACACTATCTATTTGAGATATTCTTCGTTCTTAAAATTTTTTTTCCATGCACCTATACCTTTCCTGTATGAGAAAATGTTACAATCTCCTAGAATAAAGGTATTTGGCTTTCTTTCATTTCTCCACATTCCAACTTTTTCGTAAATTTCTTCCCGTAAAATTTCTTGATAGGCACAATATTGATTTTTATTCGCAATTTGGGTTGTTTTTCTTATTATTTTTGTGTGTCAAAACATGTGTGTTTCCCGTTAGAAAGAAAATATTTGCTTTTTCTTGCTAATACCTTCGCCTTTGTTTATTTGTTCGCTCTTTTTTATGTGTCAATTTGCGCTTTTCCCATGACGATTGTTTCATTTTTATCGTTTATTTTTTTTTTGGTTCTTGCAAATGAATTATTTCGTTCTCGGAAATATGATTTATTTTCTCAAATTTATAAATTTTGTTTCATTTCTTCAACGTTTGCTTGTTTTTATCCTTAAATATCATGTGGATATTCAATTAGCGTTTTTCTTGCCCCCCCCCCCCATTCCTCTCCATTTTACCATTGCTTCATTGGTTTGTTGTTTATTTATTTTCTGCCTCTGCATTGTCTCTCGTTCATTTAATTTTTCGTTATTTTTATTTAATTTGTTTCTCGTTTAGTTATTATTTATTTTTTGATCTCCGGTTACCCCCAACCAGTTTGTAGATGCCTTACTTTTAGATCTGATTGTTCTAGGAAATATTTATTTGAAAAAGAAAGTGGAAATGTTTGTGAAATTTCGTGTACTCATCATCTAGTGGAAACTTACGTTTCGACCTGCCTACCTGAACTCCAGCCAGAATTCAGTAGAAGATATTGCTATTGATATTCAAGTGTATTAAGAACAAGCTCTAAAATACTTAGTTGATTTACTAGAGAAACGCACAGCTCCTCGCGCAACAAGATCAGCGAGGGATGATCTCCTGCTTGAAATAAAGAGAACTCGCTTAGCAACAGCTGGGGACCGATCATTTGTTCATGTTGCCCCATGTCTCTGGAACGAACTTCCGTATTCACTGAGGGCAGCAAACTCAGTAGAAACATTAAAAACACTTTTGAAGATATTTTTACTTCGAAATCATTTCAATATATACAATATATAATGTATTATTAAATTATCTTTTTTAGTTGTAAAATATGTAATGCGCCTATGAGCCCTGAGGAAATACGGCGCAATATAAATATCTTTATTAATTATTTATTATTTATCATACCCCACTGCCCCGCATATGTAAGCCAATCGGCTTAAAAGCATAAGTCCAAGATTTTTATGTAAAAATCTCTCTCTTTCT
This sequence comes from Phacellophora camtschatica, assembly GCA_036873815.1. Lineage (NCBI taxonomy): Eukaryota > Metazoa > Cnidaria > Scyphozoa > Semaeostomeae > Ulmaridae > Phacellophora > Phacellophora camtschatica. The sequence goes on from JAYJMH010023393.1 coordinate 8,884, forward strand.
GTCTACGGCATGATGGGAATTAACAGATTCTGAGAGCTTATGGGCTTTGTTCTGGGTAAACTAATATGCGGAAAGGGTAATAGGATAGTACATATTACCTTAATTAAATATGTTTATAAGTTAGTGAAAGACGTTAAAGATACTGATAGGGCACGCAAAGCCTGAAAAGCCGTTCGCTATGAATGCATTGTATTCTCAATGCAATATGGTGGTTTTTATCTGAGTTAAAAATGAAGAAACAGCGAAAAAACGTAGCGAAATTCAAAGTTGAGTTGTTGCTTATTTAAAATTACATAACACTTGCACAATTTGCCCTGAGCTGCAAATACAAATACAATCTTTGTGGCTTGTTTGATGTTTTTGTTATTGCTTGTATTTCTTTGGAAGTTGTGCTGTTACAAATCGTAAAAGTTTTATCGTTTTTGCGGTCCTTTGCATAAAAAGAAATTGATAACAAGTTACCATATTCTAATATCTGCAACGAAAGTTTAAAAATTCGATTTATCTTTTGTGTAACTTATTTCTTGAATTTTCATACGATCATTCTATCATTGTGCTTTTTGTGCTCTTTTGGGGGCGTTTTCAATTCTACAGTTTAAGCATTTCACTCAAAGAAACCGTGTGCCGCCTTGCATCTAACAACGATGCGATATTGAATTTAGGGCACGATACGATATTGAGCAAAGGGCACGATATCAAGCCACGATACCTTTTACGTCAAATATCACGCACTTTGCCTGGAAATATTAAACAAGCCGCCGAATAAAAAATATTGTGATCAGTTTGCAAAGCACGTAACGGAACCATTCAACATAAAACCCAGACAGTGGGATTTTCGGGACTGTGGGATTTTCAACAATCCCGGATAATGGGATTGTCATTGAAGCAATAAATGAGCTTGCTGTTTTGATGAACTTTTACAAAAATGTCTGTTTTCAAAGCCAATGGACGTGTACGACGCGTGGCCAAAAAATGAAGAAAAATTAATCCGTTTTTGTATAAAGCTGCAAGCAGTGTAAGCGAGGCCTTGGAAAGTTCCAACATGCAGAACAAATACTGCACTCAGATAATTGTCTGACACAGTTTGGAATGACGTTAGAATGAGATACGTCAATGTCTTAAAGCCATGGTTACGGTCAGTTTCCAGTTTTTTTTTACTTTTTCACCACAAAAACGTCCAGCTCTTGCCAGGAAACAAAAATTTGAATTTTTGATTGTCATAAGTTGGTGTTCTTTTAAATTAACTTAAAAGCTTACACAAAATTGACTTAAAAGCTTACAAATGAGAGAAACATTCATTTTCAATTTTGAACAGGTAAACGTGAAAGCAGATGACTGAATTATTTCCCAAACTCTAAGTTTGCCTTTCGGGCGTGGTTCTGAGTACAATTTGAAATTTATAGCCCCCCGAATTTCAAGCTACAGCCCTGCAAACTTTGTTTCTCAAATCGTTTTTGCTGTATTTTCGAACGAATCCTTTCTTTAAACTTTTTAAGAAAACCTGATACCTCACCAAAAAAGACCAAACATAGCATTTTAACGCTGTCAAAAATACAACATTCTTGCATTTCAAAAATGACTGGTAAAGTAACTCCACTGTCCTTAGAATTACTTCCAAATTGTGTATACAGTTTTTAAAAGCATTAATCAACAATACCTATAAATATATGTGGAGTTATGTTTCTTGATGATGAGTTAGTTTTGTAACTGCAGTATTTTAAAAACACTGCTCACGCTTCAGTACTCAAAGTAGTACTCAATCAATTACTATAACAAATCGTAACAGTTAATGCAGCCAGACACAGAGCTCGGCGCATAAGATTGGGGGTGGCAGAAGTTCTTCAAGGAGAGTTCTTCGGAAGTTCTTCAGGCCCACTGGGCTGCATAAACAAACAAACAAACAAACAAACGCGATGCAGCCAAAAAACAGTTAAAATGATCGACTAAGGCCATGTTCACACGGGAACTTAATTGCTCCGTTGTGAACAGCCAGAACTGGTCCAAAAAACGGAACGATGCTAAATTTTTAATGAACACGTGCGTAAACATGGCTGAGGAAACCAAGAAATCTTATTTCGCTCAGCAAACATCTATTTCAACACAGAGTCTGATTCAAAGAAAATTTATTTCCCTTGCTCTTTCGAGCTTGTTTTGGGGATTTTATTTTTACCAAAAGAGGCAGAATCCATTGTGATATTGGTTAAGTCGCAAGAACAAGAAATTATCATTAATCATCAGAAATTATCAGAAAACAATTATCCTCAAAAAGAATGTATAAAAAAAAGTTATTAGGGACATTACGGAACGGAACGATTGCGTACCCGTGTGAACACACACTAAAATTGTTACGCAATCGTACCGTTCTCGTACGAATAGGCTACTTTTCTGTTCCAGTACAGAGTTTCTTAATTTTTCATTAATTTAAGTTTCTGAAAGTTTCTTGAAAGGCAGTAAACATGATAGCAGAAATACACTAAACTGTGAAAAACGTTCTTTGGCCCTTCCATGCAACTATAATTAGCATTTCAGGTCAAAATTAAGCCCTTAACTCTTTATGAGTACAAAATTACGAAGAAAAATAAAGTTTATACTGATATTCTGGTTGAGTACTGAAAGTTTCTTAACTCTTCAACAGCGCCAGTACTGGTTTCTTATACAAATTTAGTGTACGTATATGTAAACGCATTCAGTATATGCATACCTGTCTTTCTTTTCTCGTACCGTAAGCAAGTTATTTCTTCCCAAGCACTTTATCAAAGATCGTCTTCGAACAAAATGGCATCGAAGCATACAAAAACTGGATTTTCAACTCAAAGCTGGTCTATATAGTTCATTCCTCTTTAATTGAATTGACATTGAATTAATATAGTAAAACAGTGAGGCAGCCTCACAGCAGCAGCAGTGGGTTATGTTTTGTTCGCATTTCCAAAAATTCCATTGGTTTCAATAATTGATTTGTTTTCAACCGTCGCTTCGGTTTCCGCCTGTGAGTGTTACGTCAAAGAAAATGTGATGCTTCTCATGGATCATACGGGGAGTAATGTGCTGCTTCTCATGACAATAGGTTAATTCTAATTCTAATTATTATTGAAGTCATGAAAACCAAGTCAAGAAAAGTTTGCATTCTAGGAGAAGACCACAGCAGGTTGCCAGCTGTAATAGTTTGAACAGTCAGATCAACTACCATTGTTAGTTATGTCTTGAATCACTTTAGAAAATATAGTTACTCAATGTTTTCTTTTATTCTCTTTGTTTTTATTCTAAGTATCTCCATTTACAGGGCTGTAGCTCGAAATCCTTGAGGCTACAAATTTCAAATTGTACTCACAATCATCACAATGATATCCGAATAGCAAACATGGAGCTTGAAAGAGTTGATATACCAACCAATCATCTGCAATCACGTTTGCGTGTTCAAAACTTGAAATTGAAATAGCCCTCATCTCCCAGGGGGGGCTCCTATTTTCAGGATTTGGTATCGGTTAGGGGGTCAAAAGCACAATTTCAGTATCATTTAAGGGTGTAATTCTAATTATTGAATTTGAAAGGTCGGCAATATTTATACATTACTTAACTTGATACTAAACCTGAGGCTGGTTTAATTTTCCAAATGTTTGGATGTTAAGATTGACTGAGAAGATTATCATTTTGTGCTTTTCGTTGTTTGACTAAGATGGTTGGGGACTAAGATGTTTGACTAAGATGATGGGGTCTAAAGTGTGGTTAGGCTGATTTGATATGTTTTAAGAGATTAACTGAATTTTAGAGTAAAAGTCTCATAACAAAGCCCGATGTCACACTTTTTCAGAGAGCGCCCAACAATTAAAACTAATACAGTAGTTCCTAATAGTTTTGTTAAATCTGATTGGTAGTTTAATGATTATGTTTGCACGACTGTTCAAAGGATTCAGAAATTGTTTAGTTTTACTATTTACCACATTTACAAGTTTCTTTTTGTTTTATATACTAAATCAGTGAACTAAAATAGCTTTGTAATTGTCATGAATGTGGTTGGTAGGGTATATGAAGTGGTATCGTTTAGGGGTGCATATGCCAGTCTCATGCCAGTATCGGTATCGGTTAGAGTTTAGGGTTTTTAGCAATTTTCGGACTTATACGCTCAAGTTTATATAGGAATCCCCTCTGGCCCTCATCCACGAGTCTTCAAGTAAATTTAAAAGAATGCCATTCATTTCCAGTCCACGTTTTGACTTTAAAACAATCAGTGATGAGTTTGATCAGTAAATCTTTTCAAATTTAAACTCTAAAAGCTTCATTTAAGCAAGCAGGTTGTTTTAATATCAAAAGATCAACTGACAATAAATGATTGATTTGCCAAATTATCTTCAAAACTCATGCATTATTTTAATTTCATGTTTTCTGACAGATAAACGAAGGTCGCAGATAACTGGGTGATGTCCTAAACTCTAAGTTTGCCCTTCGGACATTGTTTTATGCACAATTTGAGATTTGTAGCTCTACGGATTTTGAGCGCAAACCCTGCAAGCGGAGATTCTTTTTTGGGTCATCCGTTATGTGAAGACCCTTCGAAGACAGAATTTTGTTTATCCTAGTTTTCAAGCTCCTCCGGGCCCGGGGAGAAGGTGAACACTAGAATGTGGGTACGAGTATGTGCCGCTGATAAAGATTGGTTGAAGGCAGTAAACTCCTGAGACATGGGTACAATTTTTATCAAAAATGCTTAAATGTTGTGTCAGACATTGTCCTTAATGTTGAGTAGTTTTGAATGAAATACATTATTAATGTTGGGTATACACGAAATTTAGAACATTCAATATAAGTAGGTTTACAAAATCTAAATGGCACACTCCCGTCCGACCATGGGAAGTGTACCTCCCCCCCAAAAAAGGTTTCCAATGTCCAATATCATATACAGTCAAGACTCAACATCCGGTAATTTAATTTTGACATTGACGGGGGATTAAATTTATTTCTTGAATAAACGAATATTCCAGTTTGCATGAGATGCAAAACATTTGTTTTTTCAAACTCAAACATTTTGAAAATGAAGCTTTTATTTTAAATGAGGACCTCTGAGAGGGGGGGGGGTAGTTAAAATTGTAGGTATTAATTATTTTATTGAAGACCTATTATGACACCCACAGGGGGCCGACAAATTATAGAAAATGCGTATGCTTTATTCCTATAACAAGATTCAAACTGGAAGAAGAAAATGGACTTTAGTGACGTTGTTAAGGCATTTGCACTAAAAAAAAGGCCCGCAAAGCTATATTTTAACATGTATCGAATTTCTTTTTAATGAAGTCGAAATGAAGCCTAACTAAATGGTTTAACTTTTCGTAATAAATGACAATAATAAAGGTAAGGTTTGTTTTATGGTAACTATTTATGATTCAATAGTGGAACATTTTTCCTTCTGTTGAAACTGTTTTCTTGAACAAGGATATTTTCAACTACTTGTAGACTAGAATTACAAAATTTAGCAGTATAAAGGCCCATCTCCATTTAATTCGCAATTCGCATGCGATCTTTTGTTTCGAATGCACATGCGAACGTTCGGAAATCGCATGCGAACGTTGGTGTCCGAATTTGACGCGTTCGCAAAGTTTTGACTTTTTGCGAATGTTCACATGCGAACCAAAAACTCCCGGATAAAGTCAACCAATCAAAATCATTCTTCATTGAATCAAGACGACGCTCAATTGATCAAAACAAAACAAAAACCATGGAAACACACACACAAGAAGCACGAAGCAAAGGAAATCTTGCTGCAGAAATGGACGAGAAAGCTTTTAAATTTGATTGACTGGTGTGAGTCACCAGTAGCCAGGTACCTCAATGTAACTGACAGACGTTCTGCTGGGGGTGATATTTTGTGAGGAGTCAGATTTTGTGAGGAGCAACCATATTTAAGAGTTGCTTAAACAGCCTTAGAGACATACGGAAATATTTGAAAAAATATTGATGGTCTCCGAGTTCCATTTCCCGCACAAGATTAAAATATTCTCTTTGTTTTTTTCGTTTCTGGAGAATTGGTCGAACCTAAAATCTCTTCCTAAACTTGCTGTCTCAAGCGTGATTTGATGATTTGATGGTGTTTGTGCTTCTTTTTATTGAAGAATTACTAAATTTTAAAAAACATCGCAAAATTATTAGGGTCCTTGGTACTTTCAAGGTCCAGGGATCTCTCAGGGTCCTGTGTCCTCAAAGGGTCCAGGATCCTGATCCTGGGTTATCAAATTTCGGTATGGTATTTTCTCCATATAAACAGGGCCTAAGGTCAACATTAGTTCTTTGTGAATCAACCATAGCAAAGAAAACTTGATTTACTCAACTCAATAATCATAATATTCAACAAGACTGCCTTGGACTCACGTCATAAATTTTCATAATATATCCTCATTAAGCCAGACATAGGCTTTTTCCATTGTTTTTTCCATTGTGTCATTATCTTCAACCAGCAATTAGAGTTTAACGTATGGTTTATGTTGCCATTCATTGATCATAACCTTCTCTTTTTTATTAATACTGCATTTTATTAGATTTTTTAACCTTCTTTTATTAGATATTTAAAGGCATCTGTTCTTATTGCTGTCATATTCCAAATCAAATCTATCTTATTTACTGCACTTCAACTTTGAATTATTTAAGACATAATTAGCAACATCATTTAAGAAGATAATTAGCCACATCAAGGCTGAAGTTACCGGAAAAATAAAAACGTTCTTTAAAAACAGATTTGCATTGGAATGGATAAGTATTGTATGACTTTAAAAATAGCGTTATTCTCAAAAAAGAGGGCGTTTCCCGCGAATTATAAGGGCGTGGTTCAAGCGTTTTCCGGGCTACGCCACAAGATCTATCCTTGAGGGGCTAATTTACTTGGTAGATGATAGCCTGAACCCCCAAAAACGAAATCCTGGAACCAGCCCTGCAACTAAGGTATCAAACTTTAAGTTGAAGTCTATTTCATTAAATGCTATTAAAAACAGAAATATCAAAGATAAAGTTCCTTCACAGTAGCTTCACAAACGTGTAGCCTTTTTCACGTGACACCCTGTAGATAAAGATACACAAAAGATTCAAAATATTGTCTCCGTTTAGTATTGTGATTCTGCATGCGAAATTGCTTATTTGCCGTACAGCCTACCTTGCAGTTGAAATTAAAAATATTTGTGTATACCACGGAATTGACTATTTCATTAAAATTGGCGACAAATTCACATTATTAGAAATTAATGGGTGTTGGTAGTATACATATTGAAATCCCCATTTTAAATTTGTTTTTCAAGTAAAATGATGAATAATTCAACTTTCCAGATTGTGCCGGACAACCGACCGGGCATAGGAAATGTTTTTCTTATCTCAAACTGAAAATTAAGTAGATTATTTATCTTTTGGTTTACGAATCATCTTGAATGTTAGATTGTCGGTTGAGTCAATGAATAATTAAATGCATCCTCCAGAAGTATCCTGGAAAAATTCTTTGAGAAGCTGGTCAACAGTTGCAAAACCCAACGAGTGACGATGCAAAAATATGCTAAATAAAGTTATCAAGAGAATTTGGGAGTTCTTTGATTACCACACTGCTTCGAATATCAGACTCTGCATAGGGACATTTTTCTAAGGGGCATTTATTAGATAAAATGTTTATTAAATTTCGAATTTACTTGGATGTTGACTATGATAAAATTATGTAAAGTTGGAGACAACACTGGTTTAAAAATCGAGCCGAAAATTGGAGGAGTAGGCTACAACATAGCGAGAAAAGATCAAAGGTTTTTCACAGCAAAAGCCTCAACGTTTAATCCTTTTCAAAGAAAACTACTTTGGGCAATTATTTGTTATGATAAACAGTGCTTCTTATTAGTTCTGACCTTGCGACGTGGAAGATGAGTTTCTCCCCTGAAACCTTAAGGGTTCGCGGGCTTCCATTTTATTACCCTGGGGCCTGGTTACAAGAGCCTTTGAGAAAGAAAATGAAAGAAAATAAAAAATAAAAGAAGAAAATGCTCTTTCTTCATTTCTTTCTCGTTCTTCATTTTCTCCCATTACTTCTCAAAAGCTCTGGTGCCCAGGATACCATATTATCTACTATATTTATCTACTAGGATTTAAAACAATTCTTAATATGAACATTTTGAGCAATTAATTGATCGTTGATTACCTATATTGAAAATGTTGGGCACGTTATTAATTTGCTAATAAATAAAATAAAAGCCCATTCTATCTTGCATGAGAAACTTTTGATTGTGTCAACATGATTGAATAAAGAAAAACTGAAAGAGAAAATATGATAAATAATGCTGTATGCGAAAGATGTGGAGCTAAGACATATGAAGAACATTTAGGCCTATGAATAGGAATGCTTTGAATTCTTGAAAATGTGCATATCATGTAGAGACACAACACCAGAAATCTAAATAACAGAACATACAAAAAGCCTGCGTGCAGACTCAAACTCGCAAATGAATAGACGGAGGAAACAGTTTGAGGCTACGCGTTGGCTAAACATACAGAACATATGGACCAATTTTGTGCACAACTAAATATCAGTGTCACTCTTCTTACTGCATCTTAAGTATAGGATATTAACTGATCTGAAATGGAGGAGATATGATTTATTATTGTTGTTATTATCATACACTAAATCTAAATACTTGCCTGAATTCCGTCACTTTCGAAGTTCCAAAATGTCCCAGTATTCATCCAATTTCTGCCCCAAATTTCTTGTCCAACTTCTTGTGTACTCTTTCCACGGAAACTGATGCGCTGCTCTGACTGTAATGCGAAGCTCACGCTCACAAATGCAATTAACTTTATATGCCATTTGGCACAATAGATAGGTATTTAATCTATTAATAGCTTCCTGTCTATTTTTTAATTCCAATTCAGGTTCGCACCTTTACTTTCTGAAACAGAGAAACACTTTTACTTTCTAACTAATCACCTAAGGGTCTTCCTTCCTTTTGATACCTCGGTTTTTATGGAAATATTTTAATGTAAATGCACACTAACACCTAATATTGTTGAATTCCATAGCTATTGTATTTCTCAAGATATCAGCAATCAGCGGTTTTTTATGATGATGTATTCAAAATTTTGACAAATATCAAAATCAGTCAAAAGTCAAAAACCATATAAATGAAAGTCAGTAAAGATGACTTGTTAATAGAATGCATAAAGCTATATTTACTGACTCAATTGATCTAGTTGTGATAGTAGCTGATTCAGTTCCAGACCCAGAATTCTTGCAGGCAACGCGGAGACGATGGGGCTTGTAGGGCTTAAGCAAATCTATTACTTCCCTGGGCTTAAGCCCCACCGCTTTCTTGAAGAAGTAAACAAGTTTTGATGAACTGTATAATGAAGAGTAAATAATAGTTTGAGAAAGAGAGCTGATGAGCGAAGATTACCCAGCATGCATCATAACAAATCTCATATTACTAATCTGCGGGAGCAGGGAATCTTTCCCGCGAAACAACGGGATCGCTCGTCCGCAACAGGTACATCCTTGCCCAAGCTCTAGACCCCCCTCGAGCTCAGGTTTTTTTTCCCTGCCTGCCCCTGCTGCTCTCTTTTCGATCGTTTCATTTTCACTTCATTTCATTTTATTATCAACGGGGAGGGTAGCCCTTCAGCATAAGTGCTGGTTTTCAAGAGGCCCTCCCATAAAATATAGCTAAAACTAATTACAATTGTATAAAAATTATGTTAAGAACCTATTTACAATAATAAACTATTAAATAACTAAAAATCAAATACCCTAAACAAAAAAAAAGAATAAAAACGAACACCCTAAATACTAAACGAACACCCAAATTTTTTTTTAAATCGATCGAAAAAGCAGGAAAAGTCAATTCCCCGTTGAGACTGGGGCCAGAAAATATAGTTGCCCTGTCTTTTAACAGTACAAAAAAGTGCCTGCCCCGTTGCATTCTCCACTGGCCCCGTTGTAAAAAAAAAATTGCACTGTCCCTGACAAGCAAGATTTCGATTTCAGCAAACAATCAAACGTCCATTTTCAGAAAATTTGAAGCCCGA
>JAYJMH010023404.1:0-18906 GCA_036873815.1 Phacellophora camtschatica
ATATCATATATTATATAATATATTTATATAATATAAAATATTTATATAATATAAAATATTATATAAATGGCCTCACTCTCAAAACCTCACTCACGCACTCATTGGTATCTGCTGCATTATTCGCCATACAATTCACTAAAATATTGACTATAGTGATGCCACAAAAACAAAGCATTTTTTGTTAGAAAATTCTTGGCTGATACCTATAAAATTTTGAGATACCTAATACCTCTAAATTTCATTAGAGCTACCATGATACTCATTAAATTTATCATTAAATATCTGATACCCGAAACCCCTACGAGGGTTTCAGTGATGGAAACGGACTTTCGAGCACAGTCAATAGGGTTCAATAGCAGCAGGACATCAGATGAACGCTAAATGCCCGAAGGTCACAGCCCATGATCATCGAGAAGCAGATCGTTCACCGGGAAACGAATTGCCATTACTCCTTCTAGCTCGGACAATGAAAAAAAGGTCCCCTTGACGGAAAACTGTTTTGGAGAAATTTTCTTTAAACTTTCTTTAAGCTTTCTTTAAACTTAAAAATTTCTTTGCCATGTTTTGCAAAATGTTCTTTTGTTTTAACTTCATGTCGTTAAAATGAAATTTCAATGAAAAGGTTTTCAGATTTGAAAGGAACACACTACTCAAAAAAATCCTCTTCATTGCAATGCGGGAAATTTTTAATTCTTTAAATAACGGTCTAATGCTATTGAAAATTTTAAAATAACGTTCCCAATATGGAAAGTAAAGAACAACAAGGAAAATAATGATTCTATTTATCATTAATGCCCCGACAAACAATTGAAAATAGTATTGACATTTTTGGTCACTTTTTATCTTTTTATTTTTTTTTAATTGTAAACCTTAAAGGGGACCATTATGGAAGTAAGGTCTTTCGATCATTTAATGCTATCCCTGTAGCCTACTTGCAGACTAGGATAGTTTTGAGGCTATGCATAATAGGCTATATCCCTGCCATTCTATTTTCGTATCTTGTAATTTCAAACTTGTTATGCATTTTATATTTTGATTTCCATAACATGCATATATTAAATTTTATAGTTTAATTTAGATTGTAAACTTTCAGTTAATGGCATGATTTTACTTACTTACTTACATAATAATCGAAAATCGAAGGCACCTAACTGTGAAAAGCAAGGCGCATCATACCCCCAGGACTGTGGAACACTGTAAAGTATTTCTTACAAATTAAAATTTCGTTTTTTCAAGGCTCTAAAGTCTTTTCCACTGGACAAAATATCATGACCCTGCATTTTCCAAATAAAACGCGTTCATTGTCATTGTGGACTTCTTCATCATAAAGTTGGTATTTTGGCATTATATAGCAATACACAAATTTTTGTTTATAAGAAACTACTTATCAGAAACTGTTATAGCCTCTTCCATAAAATTAAGAAACTCTGTCAGAAAGGATAAGAAGCCAATCCGCAATTAAGAAATTTTTCGAATTGGCCACGGTGGCTATGACAGAACAGATGACTATGTTGCCTCACAAGATATAAAGAGGGTCACAATTATGCTTATGTAAATGAGACGTAGATCCAGAACCAGACCATAGAACGCAAAAATAGCGTTCAAATCTTTTAATGGTTCATCTAATTGGTTTCTCCTTACTAAATCGAGTAAAATTCACACCTCTACACTGAAGTGCTCTCTTGGATTTTCAAGTTTTTGGGAATTGGTTTTTTACATATTACTTCAAAGGTCGTTTGTTTATATTTGTTCATGGAGATTTCTTTCATATCGGTGAAAAATTAAAAAGCTATTTTCTTCAACTTCCAACTTCTTACGTTCTTACGACTATGATCATTTATTGCGCATAGCTCATTTACAGTATAAGTAAGTAAGTTTTATTTGTATAGAATAATCGTTTGTAATGGGTATTAATTGATAGAAACACTTTTCAAATTTCAACAGAGATGTACACATATCACTAAAATTATCACTAAAATTATTCCTAAATTTGTGAAGATATAGCATACCTAATTGAACTCAAAATTGGGTAAGTATTGCCAAGCCCTTAGGATTTTGAACACAACAAACAGGTATTTGTGGATGGCGAATAAGTAATGGCAATGATTCTGAAAATAGAAGAGAAACGTTTTATCCCAGAATCAAATGTTCCCACTTAGCTAGGCAGTAAGGATAAAACTTGATTCAAAACTTTGTGCTCTTGCGTTTATATGCCCCACGGAAGGTTGGCTGAGGTATCTGAATAAGTTGTTTTTAGGTGTATTTAGTTTGGGAAGCTGTTTGTATTTAGGTGTTAATTTGTTGATAATTATTTTTAAAGGAACAAGACGCCTGCTCTATCTTCCTGAATCTAACGACTCCCATCCAAGCTCACTGTAAAGTTTCTCACGAGACGAGATGTACCCTTCCAACTTCCGGTGACAGCAAGTGCAACATAATGTTGTACTGCCTCCAATTATTGCAAGTATAGTCTGACATAATTTGTGGTGTGTGATATATAAAACCATCATCATCTTGTCATACTTATCTTTATCTTGTCATAATGGTCGTATCATACCTATGAATTTCCTTCATTTTGATACAGCTGCGTTTAGTGGAACAGCAAAGGAATGTTTATAGACAAGGCCTTAACGAATATGTTGCTGTTCTGGGACTTTAACAACAAGAATATTTTTTAAATACATGGGAGCATGGTCTACATGAATTCTCCTATTTGAAAAAATCACTTCGGCAGCTTGTTTAGTAGAATCTGGGTAGAAAGACATTTTCCATGGGTTTACCTAATGGTTGATAACATTTAGATCGTGATTCAAATCTTCATCAGCAACTTGTGGGTCAAGTTTTTAGTAGGGTCATTAATATAAACTAAGAACAAAATAGTGTTCCTAGAAATGACCCTTGTGGAACTCGTGCCGCGACCAAATATTTACTATTCGAAGGAGTACATTTTTGCCGAGGAGAAAAATAATTTCGCACTAGAGGGAGAAGATTTCCAGATACGCCACACTAACGCAGTTTAAACATGAATCCTTCGTGCCAGACATTGTCAAAGACTTTGGATATATCTGAGTAGACTGAGTGGAGATCAAATGATGGATATCAATCCAAGGCAATTTTTATGGAATTGATGATTCAGCAGATATTAATGGGGCCTCACAATTTCTTCATGTCAAATCATTATCTCATCAACCCCCCTTCCTCGCCAATTGACCTGTCCCTTGACCTGTCCAAAAAACATTTATGCAACTAACCTTTATTTGTTTTCAGCACTATCTCTTCGCTCGGATCTCCAACTCCAGCAACATTAACAGCTCTGACTCTAGCTTTTACTTCTAAAGAATATTTATGTATGTCCACAGATAATTTTGTTTTGCAGCCACGATAAACTTCTAAAAATTTCAATGTTGAATTTGAAGTAATAATTTCATCACAATATTTCATTTCAATTATAAATGCATCAATTTTCTTTCTGTCGTCATCCGTAGATTTCCACGCCAAATCTATTCTTGTATTTACAGCGCAACAAACTTCGTTGCAGAACTGCAGTGGAGCTAGATAGAATAGTCAAAAGTTAGAAAAGCATAAAAGCATTGTTATTTATGAATTTACAACTCGTAAAAACAATGTTATATATTTTCTCAATCTTAAACATGTATGTACACCACAACAAAAGTTGCCTTTGGGAAAATTTTTAAAGCATTGGCCAAACGTAACATATTGCAGCCAATACTGCATCTAAGGAAGAGCATGATTTTCATTAAATGGAAATGATTTTTGTTTAAGTTTGTAAACAAATATAATTGTATTACTCTCAAATAAAAAAAACCAACACAACAGCTCAGCTTTGGTTTTGGCCAGGGTGGGAATTAAACATTGTTTTGAAAGAGAGATGACTAAACGAATTTAATTTACCCCACATTATAAACATTTGTTGTGCAAAGTTTTGACCAAGATCAGAATTTTCCCAACATCACCTGTTCCACCCATCATTTTCCAACATGTTGGGTGATCAAATATAGTGGAAAACGAAGAAAATCGCGAAAAAAATATATATTTATGTCAATATGACAAGACAATTCGTAGTCAACTATCCGTGGCTACTGGACCTCCACACATTAGGGCACACACCTGCCCCCCCAACTCTCAGGGTACCAACCAATGGACTCTCACTGAGAGTAAACAAATGTCTCGCTTTCTTTCTGAAAATTGTGTAGGGTGTGAAATCCTTTCTTACCGATCACGAATTTCATGATTGTATAAGAATTTCAAATGTTTTTTTAAGATTCAACTCTTTTTTTCTATTGATTTTCCAAAAAAAATAACTACCTGGGACAGAGTCGGGAACTTCCATCCCAGAAATGAAATCAATTCGAATTCCTTTTCCACACGTGCAAACAGCTGGAAAAAATGAACTCCCGCCAATGCTAAGTGTCTCATTTTCAATCGCTGTTTGGGTAATTAGAAATCCATTTTCATAAACATTAAACGTTTTCTTGTCCAAATTTAATACGAATGAAAACATTGTATCTTTAATTAAATTTCTTGACTTATGAACGAGCATTGTATCTTTGCCAGGATTTTTATTGCTGATGCCGTCTTTAATGACTCTAACTGCAGGCAACGTGCTACTTACATCTGAAAAAAATAAAAAATTTGTCAAAACTAAAAACTATTCTTTGTTTTGTTAGAACTAAAGCATTTGTATTTCATTAAGTTTCAAAGTTATCGAAAATTATTTTTCAATAACGTCACTCTGATAAATTAAGCAATTTGTCAATTCTGCATATATATTTTTAATTTTATCCACACAATTGTTGTTTTTTGTGCTTATTTAATTCTGTACAGATATGGTTTTTATTGGGGCAGAAATCTCCAAACGTTTTACTAATCTGATTGCTTTTTTTTTGCTTATCACAGTTAAATTTTTTTTTGTATCATTGTTATAATCTAATTACAACTTTTAACTATAAATTTTTCACGAAATTTGATTTCTTAAATTAGAAAATATTTTCCAAAACAATTTGATCTAAAAGTTCGTTGTCTAACAAACCTGGAAGATTACGTTTGTAACCGAGACCTCTCGTCAAACCAAATTCTATCCAAGAGTTGCTCGATGTGAAAGGAAATTTTATTACTCTAGCTTTCCAGAAATGCACACCAGTACGCAAAGAAAAGTCTCCAATGGCAATTATAGGCGATTCAGTAGTCGATTTAATACTTCGTTTATCAGTGGATAAATCCATTTTGATGTCAGAGTTTTCAGCTGAAAATCGAATGTCAAAACCTGTGGAAATATAATTATATAGCATAATGTAACGTAACATAACACAATATATAGTATATACCGTAGTATAATGTAGTGTGCTATGGTATACTGTAGTTTTCGGTGTAGTATGCTGTAGTATACTGTAGTTCATAGATCACCATCATTTTGATCTTTATCCTGTTATATATTTTTATCCAAATCCTTCCAAATCGTTTTTTTTTTCAATTTCTATAATTTCCGTAATGCTTTTTAGTTCTTCACGTATTGCTATTAAAACCCCTTCCTCTTCTTATTCTCTTTCGTTTTTGTTTATCACTGTTTATTAAGCGTTACACTCTTTTAGAGTGTGCTCGTCATTAGCAACATTGGTTGAACCACCCGGGGGAGAGGGCTGTTTATATAATAGGCTGAAACTTGCTTGGTTGAACTTAAATTGTCTGAAATGTCTGAAATCCTTTTGTAAATTGTCTGAAATGGCAACCATTTCTAAACTTTGCAATATAAACCTAACCTAATCCTATGTTAAATATCATTATGAGCTTTTACTTCAGATGATCATATGTTATTTTAGGTATTTTCTGTTTCATTTTGTATCTCTGACTTGTAGTTGTCATTACAAACTCTTATTTTAAATTATCGAACTATTACTTCAGATGATCCTATGCTATTTTGAGTATTTTCTGTTTTCTTATTTATCATTAGTATTTTCTGTTTTCTTATTTCTCTGTCTTGTAGTTATCATTATGAATTCGAACTGCAAATATTTCTTGGTTTTTGTTGAGTACATCTCGTTTCGATAGAGTACATTTCTTCTCTTTTCATTGGTTTACCTCTATTGATTTTTTTTTATTTTTCCTTTTGTTTATCTCTTATCTCTCCTATGGAGTCGTCTGTTATCTTATTAGCCATTTCTTGTCTTTCTTTTGGTTTTTCTGGCATTTAATTGAAATTTTCTACAATTGAATCTTCATTTATTTGTTTCATGCTTTTTATGTAATCACAGATATGGCTTTTTTCCTTGTTTGCTTTATATAATTTAGCTTTTCTATCATTTCTATCATTTCTATCATTTCGTTTTTTGAATTTATTGATGTCACCTTTTCACTTTTTCACATTTTGAGGTTTAATTTTTTGAAGGAAGGTCTTCAATCTATTTATTTCGCATTTCCTTCAATTTCCCAATTTCCGAATTTTATTTTATTTTTCAATTCATATTTCTTATTTTCTTATTTTATGAACGTTGTGAACTATCTGAAGGTTGAATGCAAACCGTTGTTCGTAAAATCGCGATATTGCTAAGAATTAAGTTCTATTTTTCGATTGTTACAACTTAATGCTAATTGAGACCGTTTTCTACTTTTGAACATGAGCACGAAATTTGCAAGGGTGCAGGAAAAGCTGCACTGCACCACCCTCATACCAAGAGTTATTTCATTCGGAAGAAATACCAATATATGTGAACTCATTAATTCATGCCACATCAAAGGAATTTATTTTTCAAATTCTACTTTCAGACTTCCAGACTTTCTCTATCCGTTTTTCATATTCGAATTTATTTATCTCTCGAGATTCAAGCAAATGTTAATTTCCTTGCTTATCTTTTCTAATAAGCCCATGAAAATACATAACGGCCAGGCAATATAGACTCACTAGACTTACTATACAAGTCGTAATATGGCTAACGATATTTGGATGAACGCCAATTACGACCTGCTCTTGTGCTGTTTCCAAACTGGGTTATTTCTTGTAGCCTCGCTATGAATCTTTCTGTTCCGTGGAATATACCAGCTGAACCAAGAAAGTCTGATTCGATGTTCTGAAATTGCAAACAATCTTATTTTCGTTGTTTTTCAACAACACATTGTCATCATCAGGTTGGTTCAACTCAACATCTGTCTGACAAAATTTTCCAAATATTTCCAAAATTTTCCATCCCGAATGAATGAATTTTCCAACAAAAACTATTATTTTCATTTTATTGACATTTTGTTATAAAAAAGAAGCATTGTTGATTTTGTGTTGAAAATAAACTCTTTAAACTTTGGATCAGTTTCCTTTAGGAAACTTCGAAGCGGATTATAGTAATCGAGAGCAGTTGCTGAAGATTGAAGATGAAAGACGAAAGGAGTTGAAATTAAAACAGTTGCTGAAATTATAAAAATTGAAAAATATGTAAAAAATTGAGATTTTAAGTTTTTAAGCCACTATCTGAGTTTCATAAAAAAGTAATGTAAAACTGAAATTTATTATTTAGTTTTAAAGCAAAGTGAGAACTTGAAAGAAGAATTTTTTCATACTTTTCTTTTTAAAGTTTGATGCCAGAAGAACAAGGAAACCTTGATCGTTGTTTGGGGGTTTCTTGTCACAGAAACTATAAGCGTTTCCCTTCCTTGTTAGGGATCAATCATCTCTGATCCCGTTGTCCCGGTGAAATTATTCTAAAATCCCGTTTCCCGATAGAAAATATGTGGAAACCTCGTTTCCCGATAGAATTCCCACCATGCGATTCGCCTAAACATGTTGGAAGAAACAGAAGAAGGCGAATTTAATGAAGAAATCGAAATCGCAATATCAATTTAATATCAATAATCAATTCTTGCAATTCTTCTCTTCTCTTACCCCGAAACGCGTGTGTTTTGTGTAGGGATGCCGGGGAACGATGGAACTGCAAGGGGGCAAATGGAATTTAAAACGGTCAATAGAGAAAATGGAGGCTCTGTGGGTATTATCCTGGGATAATGTTTGTGACCACACCCTTTAGATTGGCTTAAAATGAATGAACAATATGTTTTAAAACCACTGGTCGGCCTTCCAGGCAGTTCAAAATATCTAAAAGATTGAAGATAAGTTCTTATTGCGAAATATTTAAATTTAAGATTGCTAGAGTGGCTATCTATGTTACATTAATGAAGCAAAGAAATGACAGAAAAGAGATTTCGGCAAAAAATTTGAAATTTGAGACTGCTAGATGGATGGCGCAGTGTATTTTGGTCTTACTGTACATCTCTAATACATCGAAATGACAAAAATAGGGATTTTCCCCAGAAACATTTCGAAATTTAAGATTGCTAGATTGGCTGTCATGTCATTTATTTTTGAGTGAAATTAAATAAAATTAACCCATCCTCAAATAAATTTTATTAGAAATACACACATTATCTGATGAATTTATTGAAAAACACACCTATTCCCAGAAACGTCTAAAAAAGCATACCAATTCTCAGGTAAAATGAAGAGAAAAGGCCCCATTCTAGCCGCACATCCCTACTATCCAAATATTTAAGACTGTCCCCCGTGGATCAAATGGAAACCAGCCTGAGAATTGGTATGGTTTTTTAGACGTTTCTGGGAATAGGTGTGTTTTTTCTGTGTCTTTTCACTGTGATGGAATAAGAATATTTTGCAGATTTCCTTTATACGGAAAAAACGATAATATATTCTAACAAATAAAATCAATCCCGTTAAAGCCCTTTGTGAAGCCGTTAAATCAATCCCGTTAAAGCTCTCCTCCATGAATACGATTTTTGACGATTTTTTAAAATATTTTTACACCTTCTCCAATGAATTTGATTAAATTTCATACCCCCATTAAAAAACCTCCGAGAGTTTTGATACCTCGGCAAGAATTCCTCTGCCCCTGTACCCAGAATCCATACTGGAATCCGTAATTCCCATCCGCAAAAGATTTACGCCAAGGCCTTATATATATGCTATACGCCAGAAAATATTGTATCCCCAAGGCTATATAAATATTCTGTATGAATGAAATCAACAAATCAACCTACTAATACTTGGGCATCCACATTTCATTCATTTAAGAAAGATTCCAAGCTGTTTGCAAGTTGTCCAATAAAACTTTATCACAATCTCAATTAAAAAAATTAAAGATTTTACACCAACGTACGCCAGTAGTGACAAAAATAATGAAAAATACGCCGGCGTATAAATCTTTAATAAAGCTGTCCGCCAAACATCTTTGGCGGAAAGGGCCTCGTTTCCAAAGTGGCCCAGAATTAAAAATGACTGGTCCCTTATCGACATATTTACATGGCACTGAATGGCATAAATTAATATAAGCTGGCCATATGTTTTTAACTAGTGCGTAAATATAGCCGAGCTCCGGCCAGACTTTACTATTAGATTCCCTGTGCTCACCACGAGAAAGTGTTCACCAACGACAAATTTACAGCCTTGCATATTTTCGGGCTCAGGCTGCTGCGAAAACTCTAAAGGTGCGAGCATTTTCCTTCGTACAATCGACCGAATGACAAGGGATTTTGAATTTCACTTCTGGGAAGGAGCACTCCTTTCCACTGATTTTTGTGTTGTTGTTTTTTGAGTTGTTTGTTTCGTAATCCTTCCACGTGGTGACTTGGAAGGTGATTCCAGACCAGAAAAGATTAAAAAATAAAGATTCAACAAGATACAATCGATATTCAAAATCGTAAATGCTTATAATTAGTACACAGTATCTTTCATGAAACTACAGTAAAAACCCGCATATAAGAAACACACTTTTAAGAACCTCCAGGATGATTTTTTAGAGAGAATAATAGATAAAACAATAGCTTATTGTTTACATGCGGGTTTTTATATGTGGGTTTTTACTGTACCGTACACTCGTATTTTTGTTAAGAAACTTTCAATACTGGCTCAGAACATCAAAACATTTCTAAAATAATTACATATTTTAGAAATTATAAAAATGCTCGGGCTAATTAAAAAAAAAATAAATAATTAAACCATACATAATTCTTTCCATAGCCATTACATAATTTATAGTGCGTTTTTTCCCTGTGAAGTACGCATTTTTTTTATAAACCATTTTATATGAAACCTAGATCTAGAAAGCAGAGAAATTTAAGAAACGTTTGGTACTAAAGGAAAAATCCCTAAGAATTTTAAATATTTTGTATCACTGCAAACAATCGAGGATTTTTCGTAAGGCCAGGAGGCGGATTCCATTCGTTAGTGAACACTTTCTCGTGGTGAGCACAGGGAATATAGTAGTAAAGTCTGGCCGGAGCTCGGCTGTATTTACGCGCTAGTGTTTTTACAAGTGGTCGACTTTTTCTTTAGGTCAGTGGTTGTGGTTGTCAAAGAAATTTTCGCAGAGGATGATGGGAGAGCTGCCACTCGTAGGGGAATTCCCCTACGGTAGTGGATTTTAGCCAGATGTAGGTGGTAGGGGATACCTACAGGAAAATAGACAATATGTAGGGGAGCGTGGGAGGATTTGCGGAACTTAACAAACAAAATTATCAAGGCAATACACTAAAAAAATCAAATGATGATTTGCTAAAAATAAGAAACTCACAGAGCAGATGCATATGATCTAATTAGAGTTTAATACATTCGAATCATGTCACAATGAGCGTTGTTCGAATAATATGATGTATTGGATTATAGAAATTCAAAAACTCCATTTGTGATTCTTCCGGGTGATCCCAAAAAAAATTTCGACGTTAAAAAAATCACCAAAAATTGTTTATGCTTTGAATTTCAATTATTTTCCTACTGACATGAGATACAGGGATATATTGGTAACACATTTGAATTTGGGTAATTTTTCAATCCTCGAGCCTTTTTAGCATCGTGCGGAGCATGCGGGATATTTTTAATTTGAAAATTAGGACTTAGGTTTTAGCGTTTTAACATTTGTAGATTTTATTGCAAATGTTTTTAATTTACAAATATAACTATACCTTAATTTGATTTTAATTTCTCATACTGTCAGTAAGAAATGTCGAGATTTTTTATGTCGTATGGTAAAGCAAACAAAACATCGTCCATTCCCCCAAAAACGCCAAACGTTCAGTTCCTTGTTGCTGGGCACATGATTTCGCCCACGGCCTCATGACAATGCTTAATGACGTGTATAAAACCGTCGAATATGGGATTCGAAAGTACCTGCGCTAAGGACTGCATGCCGTGCACGAAAAAACAACATTTAGTTTAGCCATGCCTAAGGATAAAGACAAGAAATATCGAGCTCAAAATTATCGCCGGGAATGGGAAAAAGAGAGTTGGGCAAAAAGATGGCTGTCAAGTTCAAAGCATCATACAGGAAAAGCATACTGCTCTTTTTGCGACAAAATTCTTGTACCTGGTAAATCAGAACTCATTGGTCACACGAAAACCGTGCTTCACCTTGAACGAGCAAAAGCTGTAGGAGAAAATCGTCCTATGTCCTCATTTGTAACTGTGAGAGATTCATCCACCATAAAAGCAGAGCTGAATGTTGTAGCACTCAATGTTGTACAACCCTTCATGGAGTTGCAAATGATTCGAAAGGCATCAAAGGAATGACTTGCAACCGTACGAAAGGAACATACTTGCTCACAGAATGCCTATCTGTTTATTCTCATGAAATGTTGGTTGCAGATCTGAAAAAGGCTAGAGGTTTCTCGATTCTTTGCGATAAAGCAACTGACATTACCATGAAGAAAGTTTTCTGTGTCAATGTTCTTTTAGTTTTTTTAGAAAGCAGTCAACCAGTGACTCGGTTTTATCGTTTGATACCATGCCAGTAGATGAAGGAGATGCAACTGGCTTATCTAATTCTTTGAAAACTGCTCTTGAAGAAGATGATCTGACATGGGAACATGTAACTGGCTATGCATCAGACGGTGAGAATTTAATGCAAGGGCAGAATGACTCTGTTTTGACTAGAATGAGAGATGCTGCACCTAACTTATGTGTTCTGAAATGTTACTGCCACACTTTTCATCTCATTGCCGAACATGCGAGTAAGGCTCTGTCCAAAACCGCTGACCAACTGATACATGATGTCTACAACTATTTTAAATTGTCTCCCAACAGACAGAAATCCCTTGCAGAATTTCAACAATTTGTAGAAGTGCAGGTACACAAGATATTGAAGCCTTGTCAAACACGCTGGTTGTCGGTAGAACAATGTGTTGAACGGATTTTGGAGCAATGGCCTGCCCTCGAACTATTCTTCACAGCCGAGTCCTTTGAGAACAAATCTCCCCAAGCAGACAGAATCTTGCAAGCCCTAAAGTCCCCGTATGTCAAGGCAACGCTTGAATTTTCGAGTTTTGTTCTTGGAGACTTAACTGGGCTTAATGTTATGTTCCAGTCAAACAGCTTCCATCTTCATCGACTTGTCCCAGAAATTGAACGTGTCGTTCGAGTGTTCTGCAACAATTTCAGAAAATCTACCCAGCAGCAGCTCAGTAAGATCGATGTTGATGACGAGTTTGAATGGCTTTCGATTGAAAAAGTTTACCCGGGCTATCTGGCATTTGAAACGCTTCAGACCATGGTGCCCCATGAAAGATAAAGTTTCTTGAAACGAGGTCGAGATTGGTACAGAGAGGCAGTCCAGGAAATTCTCAACCGCATTGATGTTTCAGATCCTGTCCTAATTTCCTTGAAGGATGTCAACCATGTCAACATCATAAATGGAAATGCTGCAACAGAATCTGCTGCAATTCTTGCCGGAGGTCTTCCACGTTTGTTGGATAACTCTCTTGCAAAAAGGATAACCATCCAGACCATCGATCGACAGTGGCGATCTTTGCAAATCGATGAACGCGTTAAGGGTGGAGGCTGGGAGAAGAAAAGTATCATCGAGTTTTGGCAAGGCATGCTTGTTGTACCAGAATACCAAGATCTTGGAAGGTTCATGCTCGAAATAACCGCTTTACCCCCAAAGTACTGCTGTGGTGGAACGTACCTTCTCGAAGGTGAACAACAACAAGACGAAATTACGGAATGCTCTTGCTGTGCGTACCATGGAAGCTATAATTAAATCTAGCGAAGCCTTTTCTTCAAATTTTGAAGTCAACGAGAGACTAATTTATCTCCATGGCAAGGCCCGAAACAGCTACGTGAACAGATTTTCTGAGAGGGATCGCACAAACAATGAACCAGTAGAAATATTATTTAATGAATAAACTTTCCAGACTATATAGACTCAGATCTGCAGATTTTAAATCATTTGAAACTTTAGCTGTAATTGCATGAGTATAATTCATTTCTTGTTACAAGAGTGATTTTTTTAATTTTCAAGTACATTTCCTTGTACCATTCATTGGAAATTTGGGGGAAATCCCAAGAACTGAAGAGTTTTGACATGACCATTTTCATAAAATAACATTTTCTTCAAAATTGACAAAGAATAATTTAGTTCCATTTAGTAACATTAAAAATAACATGGCAAGAAAACGAGTAGGTACTAGGATAAAATGGGAAGGTAAATTGAGTAAAGCCAAAAATATATAAACAATTGTAATAAGAATCTTGAATCACAATATTTCTTGAGGTAAAACTGTTAAACAAAATCTTGAATACCGTTTTCCAGCCTTCCCATTCTATCCCCCAAACCGTATGCTAACAAAAATAGTTTTTTGCAATTTTCACACAATCTGCTCAATGCTTACTTCATTTCATTAAGAGATTCAGAAAAAGTCGGAAATTAGCCTATACATTAAAACTGCTCAGATTTTCATAATTCTTAAAAATATTTCACTCCAATTAGTAGGTGAAATGATGGGGGAAATGTGATATTTGTAGGGGGGCGTAGGGGGAAAATGCTTCGGAGGTGTAGGGGAAAGTAAGGATTTTCAGCATGCGTTGTAGGTGAAAACAGCAAATCAAGAGTGGCAGCCCTCTGATAATCCTGTTTGTGGTGTGGATTGTGGATGCAAATATGAAGGTTAACATTATATTTATATTGGCATGTTGTCTTTTTGTCGTTGCTGATTCTGATAAAATTTTTCTACAGAAGAAGGAGGAGATTAGGGTCGCTGCTAGTCTCAGTCGGACTGCTGATGATGATGAGCTAGGTTCTAGGCCTGCCGAAATTCCAGCTTCTGTTATCACTGACACTGTCACTTCGTGTTTGGATAAAGGGTGGGTTGCTTGGAACCCAAGTCGTTCCGCTATCACTTTCAATGCTGATGTTCCTTTTACAGTTTACACCAGGCTCATTGCCGAGGGGTTTATTGATGACCCATACTACCGTTTCAATGACAAATACTATCGTTGGATTGCTACTGATAGTTGGGTTGTTGCCAAAGAATTTAAATTGCCCCTGTCTTTCAGAAATCACTCAATGGTTACTTTGATTTTTGGCTCAATTGATACAGTAGCAGATATATTTGTCAATGATGTTAAAGTTGGACAAAGTAACAATAAGTTTGTCGAATACAGATTTGATATTACAAGTATTGTGAAAAAAAGCAATAATGACATGAATTATCTGAAGCTATTTTTTACTTCTGCAGTTGGCTATGCTAAAAAAGAAAGTGACAAATACAAACAGAGGTACAATTATTCTGTGCTTCCAGAATGTTATCCAGATGCCCTCCATGGTGAATGTCACAGCAATTTTATCCGCAAGGAACCTTGCTCTTTTGGTTGGGACTTTGGTCCTTCATTCCCAACACAGGGTTTGCTTAAATCTGTTTATTTGGAAGCTTACTCACATGTTGCAATAAGAGATCTGTTTATCCATTCACACAAAGCTTTACAAAAATGGCAATTGTCAATTTGCATTTCTCTTGATATATATCAAGAAAATTCTACTTTCGTTCTTAATTTTGTAATATTAGAACTTAATGATTTTGATGAACACAGAAAAGTTAGTTTTAGTAAGAAAGGACTAAATAAAAGATGTATGGATTTTGAACTTGATAATTACGATGTGAAGGAGTGGTGGCCTTGGGCATATGGAAAACAGAATCTTTACACCTTGAAGGTAAGTTTACAAAGTCTTTGTTTGTTTCTTAACTTTTATTAGTAATACAAATATATACGCATAAGGACACAATAAATATAACTGGATTTCCTTATCTACTAATTACATGCCTGTATTGAATGAGTTAAAATTGGAATAATGTAAAATACAAATCAAAAATAAAAGTATAAGGTATGAAAGGGGTTTGAGGTGTCCAATCAAACGTGTGTGCCTAAAGTTTTCAAGACATGCTTTTGATTGCACATGCAAAGCTCTATTCAGAACACTAATTCCCTGTTAAAATTTCGACTTTTTATAAAAATATTTAATGAAAACCGAAGCCCATATCTAGCTATCCTTGTAAGAAATGAAACAGATTGAAGGAAATGAACAACAACATACAGAAAAAGAAGAAGAAAAGAAAAAAAACTGGATGAAAAATCATTCCAGTGTAATACATTGTTTTTTAATGAAAGTTCTTATTTTACTGGCAATTAAAGCCTGATTATGTTGCTGATTTTTTTCTTAAAATGATAGTGACACCAAATTTTTTATTTTTCCTAATATACAATTCAAGGTCGTAGAACGTGAATATCGCATTTAAAATTTGATTTGCAAATTAGTTTTTTCAATAAACGTGTTAAAAGTTGTGAATTCCAGTCAAAAAAGTGTCACAAGAGTCTGGGGACGAATTTGCGAAAACAATCAACTTGTGATGTATCTTTTCTGCTGCTGTGTATAGAAAAGCAACGATGGAGATGTTGATGCGAATTTCGTTAATGCTCTTTACAAGAACCAGTTAATGCTCTTTACAAAGGTTATTAAAAAGATCAGGAAATGCTTGACACTGATAATTTGGAATGACATCACCATGAAAATAGAATTCTTGTTCTGATTTGACATTGGTTAGATCGTGTTGTCCATCTAGCTTACTCTTTTTGACAATGGAAGAAGCCAAACATCCTGAGCCAAACATCATTGCATGATAAAATCTTATTGGAATTATAGTTGAGTTCTTCAAAAGCTTATTTCTTCATACACAGATGATACAAAAATGTGTGTGCGAGGGAAAACTTGTAAAAATGGCAGGAGTCTGCAGATGCGAACTTAATCAAAGTTGTGGAATGGTCTAAACAATGGTTGCTAATTAAATTCAAGGAAAGGGCCAAAAAACTGCAAAATCTTAAGGAAATAAACTAGTAATTTCTTTCTTAGAAATGAAGAAGGACAACATCTATCAGTTAATTACATCTTTCAACACAACAATGAGTACATAATCATGTGTTATAACTATGTGATGTAACATGTTAACTTAAGTTTTCTGGGGTGGGGTGTTAAAAACAACTAATTACAATGTATATATAGGATAGTGACAGTTTGAATAGATTTTAAATTAAAGAATGATATAGGAGACCTTATGTCACTTATATGTTTTTCTCACCAAATGTTTTTCTCATTTAAAAAGGGCAACAGTGTGGTATGAATGAATTTTCTTCAAATTTTTTCAAAGTTTGAGAAAGAAATCTGTTTAGTTTCATGAATACCACACTGTTGCCCGTTTTAGTGAGAACAATATTTGGTCAGTGTTGGTTTCCAACATAGAAACTTAGGGAATGTCATGCAAGACATAAGAATTTATATCTTGAATTTTTTTGGAAGATAATTTGCATATGGGATAGTATTTATTTGTGTAAAAGATTTGAAAACTTTTTTTCTTATTTGTGAAACAGAATAATCTCCTATTTTCAAAGAAATGAGTACACAGGCTGATTGTGGTCAATAAAATTTATGGGGATATTTCCAAGGGAGGAGACTACAGTTTACTCCTGATATAATCACACCATAATTATGGCGCGCCATACCGGCCAAAATTACTCAATATTGTGATTAGATATTATTAAAAATATGTCGACATACTGACAGCAAATTTTGTGTTACAACTTTTACTGACAGCAAATTTTGTGTTACAACTTTTACTGACAGCAAATGTTCCTATCTTCAGGGGGCACTAACTTTTTATTTTGATGTACTCTTGGGGAATGGTCTTTTAGTTTACTTCATCCGCTGAAAAAGTTCACAAATCCCACAGAGAGCTACGATGGCTGCAGCTGTCATTGTCAACCATGAAGGTTCTCAAAGTGGAGAAATAGTTTTAATCCTGAAAGAAATTCTAGGAGTTTGCCAGAGAATCTTAATTGAGGGTAGAATTTTGTTGTTCGACCACGTAAATTCAAGCAATGCAGGGGTCCCTTATCCTTGGAGAACCCAACATGTTTTGGGAATTCTTGAAACAATCCAAATCGAGTATGATTTACCTGGGGATGTGGACTCGAATATTACAGTCTTGATTAATGTTTTAAGAGGTTATTGTCAACGAGTTGAAGATTTGTCAAGTAACCAAGAAAACTGTGTTTCAACGACCTTTGAGACAAAGAAAGTGTATAATGGAAGACGAGGGCGTCCAAAGTACATCATTGCATGTGAGCAAGTAGAGGGCTTAGTTTCCATGGGTTTTAACTGGAAGTAAATTGCGAATTTATTGTGTGTTTCCGAAAGAACGTTCAGGAGATGGAGAGAAAGTGTACATTTTAGTGTACATTTTACGGAGATCAAAAATGCTGAGCTGGACGAGCATTTACGGCAACTGCTCCAATCATGCCCCTCAATGGGGGAACGGATGGCTGCAGGAGCACTTCGTGCACAAGGCATTAGAGTCCAGATTCCAGGTCATGAGACGACGAGTTTACAAAGTGGAAGGCCCAAATGCTCTATGGTTTCTATTTCCCTAATATTTGTTGCATTTTGCCAGCGACAAGTGTCTTTTCGCCAAACTTGAATAAATAATTGAATATACCGTAATAATTCGATTAGCCCCCCCCCTCTCGAGTAAGCCCCCTTTAATAAGCACCCCTCTCGAATAAGCCCCATATTTTTTCAAAACAGAAATAGAATAATTCCCCCTCTGATATTATGTCAGATTCAGTAAAAAGACAACACATTAATTACAAACTTTACATAATTCTTTTTTTGTACGACCATACCTATGTTGAGTTTCATAAAAAATAATTTTTTTATATAATAGCCATGCTTTTTCTAGATAATACTCTCAGAGAAGCTGACTTTTGAATAAGCCCCCCTCTTGAATAAGCCCCGCTCTAAAATATGCCCCCTATCAAAGTTCGAGTTTTGAATAGGCCCCTCGGGGCTTAATTGAATTATTACGGTATGACCTTTTCGAAATTATTGCAGATTTTCATCAATAAAATTATTGCAATACTGTTTTGTCTCCGTGCCTCATGGGTTATTCGAAGCTTTTTTCCTTTTTTTTCTACCAATGCAATGTACGCTTCACACTTTAACAACCTACAAACTTTTCATGAATTCCATTTAATAATATTTTTCTTCTTTAAAAAAGACTACCAATTTAAAATTATTAGATCTAAAAAACCGCATACGGTGAACTCTTTTTATGACCAATTTCTAAGAGCTCTCTTTAATTTTTCGTTTGTCGATTGTAATTATATTTTCAATAAAGAATTTTAATTTGACAGTGACAAGAAAACCTTTTTTTAATGGAATTCGGAAAAGGTCTTTTCTTCAAATGATGCAGCCTTGGGGGAGGGTATCAGTTAAGGACATGCAACATAGAAATTAATTAATTTGTTCTTATTCGAAAATATCTATATAAGTTCAAAAGTCTATACTCTTTGTCACAGGCATATAGACGGCCATCATAAACTTATAAGATGGCGCATGGTTATACATGGTTGTGTGGACGGTTATACATGGTTGTGTGTCTCTTTTCGAATGCCGTGGAAGAATTCTTCTGGCCGAGAAGGGTAAGATCAGACCAAGGAATGGAGAATGTTGGAGTAGCAAGGTTGATGCTTGGAAAATTTGGCACAACCTGCAACCCACATTTGACTGGGCTTTC
>JAYJMH010023415.1:1117-18900 GCA_036873815.1 Phacellophora camtschatica
TCTTCAATTTAGCCAACCGTGATTGGGATGGGGGAGGTCATGATGTAGTACTGTACCCCTCCGGGTACACATTACTTGCAGTAGCTGAGAAAATCAAATCATGAACTTACTATAATTTTGAGGACAGTAATGGCAGCAACCATCCGTCTTCCAAATTTCCTTTGGGCAGGGAGGTTCTTCACAATAATAGCTATCGCAGGTAGCTTGCAAAACACCACGATTTTTTGTGCAAGAACAGTAGACACATATTCCTCTATTTTCTTTGAAATTAAAAGATTTGCCTTTTGGATCTTCACAAGCTGCCAAAAATAATAGTTTTTAAATAATTTTTAATAAATTATCATTAAAAAAAATAGATAAATAAAGACTAGTGTTATATGGTCTGTGTATTCAATAACCATGACGAAGAAGATGTGTTAGCGGCGAGGCGGAAGTGAAGATAAGAATACGCCTGCAGAAATATGGGATGCAAAAAACATTTTACTATCAAACAAAATTAAATTGATGCGAGCAATGGTTACATCCTTGATCCGTTATATGGTTGTGAAAGCTGGAAAGTGACAGACAACAAGGAAAAGGTAGATTCTTTTGAGATGGAATGTGATGGAAGACTCATTTGGGATTGTACGACGAGAGAAGAAGATAAATTAAGAAGTATGGTAGCAAGGACACCTACACGCATTAAGGACAAAAGGGGTGGGGGAACTTTCGCAGAATGGGATTTTTCGGGAGATTTTATTGACGATAAAATTGTTTAATATTTATTTTATTTTGCAAGATCCATCCTTATTTTGGTCAAGAAGTCTAATGATTTTAAAGTTATAAGTTTTGTAAAAAAGTGTTAGATCAAAACGAAGATTAAAAAAAAAAATTATTTCAACATCGCATTGATCCTACGTTTTTTGACCAAGCTGTGTTTTCCATATGGACTTCATGCAAGAAAAAACTGAAGGGACAAGATATTGTGGGCGACAAAGAAGGGATTGGGGAATGACATCAAGGACAGAACTGGTTACAGTGAACAGCAACTTTACTCTCTTGCTGAAGACAAGTAAGGCTGCTCCCTATTTTTTTCTTACTGAAAGTTTTGTTACAACAATCGAAGGTTAAAAAATTCCAACAGAGTTTTATCATCAGCTAAATAGTATTCTAGAAACATTAACGAGTTATTTGAAGATTAATGGTTAATTCTCGGTATTTCACAAAGCAAAAGTTACGTATTAATATTTCACTGAGGCACAAACAAAAAATCTTCATGCCAAAACAATAACAAAACTAAATTAAAAACATTTTCTCACCACAAACAGGACAACATTTGCCTTCTGGAATGAACATTTTCCGACATCGACCCCAATATGACTGTGGTTTACAGCGTACGAAGAGGCACTTGTCTGAAATTGAGATGAGAATTGAGATGGGGATCTCGTTTTGAATGGTTGTGACTTGAATTCCACGAGGCTAAAAATCTAAAATTGTGCTCAAAATGACGTGCGAAGAGCAAACTTAGAGTTTGGGATATCATCCAGTCATCTGCAACCACGCTTACATGTCCAAAATTTGAAATTAAAACTGCCCTGCTCCGTAAGCTTTCACATCAATTTAAAAAATCAACATTTATTTCCAATTCAGGTTCATGTTTGGGCATTAAAAGAACCTGCTTGCTTAACGAAGATTGTAAGGTAGATCTTTTATGATGAAAATTTTTTTTCATGAAAAAGCAAACGCTCATACATAACACAAAAATAACATACACAAGGTTCTGCTTGTTAAGGGCGCATACATACCTGGTGACCCCAAAAATGCCCGACGTTTGAAAAACCACTAAAATTTGATTTTGCTACGAATTTCAAAAATTTGGTTTTCTTCCTACATTAGAAAAGCCAAGTTAATTTTAGAAGCTGCCATTATTTTGGTAACTTTGACGAATCTTGACGTAATTTCGACTTAAAAAACCTAATTTTGAGCTGTACTTTTCAAAAACTTTGTGATTTAAGTTCAGCAAATGATATTTTTATATCAAATGTATAACATTTCTAACAATACGAAGTGGCAACTTGCAATAATGTGATTTATTTGTTTGTCCTAACAACTGATATGCATTAAAACCAGGTTGCTTCTAAACAGGAAGATTACATTGTTTTTCATGTGCTGGTGAAATATCTGACATTGCTACAATTACGTTAAGGCTTCTTGCACATGGCAACGTAAAGATAAGCTTGATTTGTGACAAACTCGAATTTCGGTGATTGTTCAAACGTCGGAACTTTTTTTGGGTCACCCTGCATAGTAAGTACGCAATGGGGGGAGGGAGAAAATGGAAATCTGCTGTTAATGTCAACTTATTCTATTGTTCTCTTGCATACAGGGGGAGGGGGTGAAAAAATAGTAAAATTAATGCGCAAGTACTTTATTTATGCCTCCAAAGCACATCGAAACCCAATAAGCATGCAAAGAAGCAATTTCATACGCAGGAGCACAAATGCACGCAATCACCTATTTTAAAACTTCAACCTCGTTTGTTTTGCATAATTTTAGTGTCAACAATTACTTTTGCATAAATCAACGAAATCCTGAGCGAAGAAATTAAATATAAAAATAAATGCTTCAAACAATAACTTTCGGAACTTAAGATTTCAGAATCTTCTACTATTTTTAATTATAAAAGTCCACCTATCATTTTATAAAAGATATTTACTTACCAACAACAACTGGCGGAGACTCTCGAATCTAAAAAGAATGAAAAAATTGATAATAATTTTTAATTGATGTATTTTTCATTAAATAACAAGATAAATTTTTAATAAACGAGAAAGCAATAACATTTGGGGTGGGTGTTCCAAAAAGCTAAACGTTTGCAAAGCTTAGCTTAGCTAATTACATGTTTCTTTCAATACTAATACTATAGAAGAAGCTTCAACTTAAACTTTGATAACTTTTTATCAAAATCAACTCAATAATCGCCAAGTTACATCGAAACGAAGTCCAAACTTATGAATAAATATGAATCAATATTTAATTCTTTCAATCGTTTCAATCGACTATCGCAAAGAAAAATAGATGCACTAAAAAATCAAAACATTTCAAAATCACTGCTTTGGAGTCGTGTCATATGTTTTCATGAGATATTTAACTTAAGTCACTTGAGCTAGTCAGAGATGAGCTTTTTCATGTTTTTTACGCCTTCAGGCCCTTCTAGCAGCAATCATGTATCGAAATGTTAAATAAATGTAAGGCTCCTTTGCCACAACCAATAAATTTTCAGAAGCACGTTGAAATGACCAACTTTTGTTTAAATGGAAAATCTGAAAATTGAGGCACCTAAGTCAACCTGTTTTTCCGTAAACTCGTTTATATTTCTGAAAACGAAATTAGTTAATTAAAATATATTCATGTTAAAATATGGTCTTACCGCTCGGGTGCATTGAATGCTGCTCCAAAGAAAAAACATAAAAAAAGATAAAAATAGCAGAGCTTTTGCGTGCTGCATTTTCTCAACTTTTTTTTTCTGCTACACTCTCTCTTTTCTGCAAATGAATAGTTTGAAATTACAGTGACATGCTTTTTATACGCATCAAACTGCGTTTTTATACACGTCAACAATAAAATTCCAGGGGGTTATGTTATGTATATCACAAATTGGGCACATTCATATTTTCCTTGACTGAAGGAGAATCACACAACATTTAGGTGAGTAAAATTTACCTATCATTCAATCATTCAAACTATTGTTGCTGTCGATGTTTTTGTTGCATTCTAATTAAATGATGCTCAATGCACCCCAGGGGAGAGGGGAAGCACCATCTACCTCGGACAGGGGAGCGGATCCAAGGAAATTTTGAGCTGACCCAAAAATATACTTGAGGAAAAATGCATACCCAAAAATATAACAGTATGGCGCCTGTTATGATGCAATTTTTCTGCCTGTAACATATTTTTAATAACATTTATATGCCGTTTCCTAATATCTTACCTAAAAATATATGATTTGAAATTTTTAGAGCCAAAATACATTTTTTGATGAAAACTTTTTCAGGCCCAAAAATATTATCGCAGCAATAAAAATCCCAAACCAAAAATATAGGACACGCCCAAGTCAGGTAGTACTGCCTCCCCTGGGAAATGCACGGATAAATTGTTGGAGGAGATTAAATCGACTTCTCCCTCCCTTAACCGTTTGCATTTCAAATTTCTATATCACAAACACATGGGAACTAGAGTTTTTTCAATTGAAACTTGAAAACAACACCAACAGTGACAGGACAGAACAAGAAGAAATTTTTGGTAGATGGAGATGAACGTTCTTTAATACTGTCTCAGTAGATCCTTTGAAACAGTAGATCCATTGTCTCGTCTCCCCAACGAGAAAGTCTTCATAAAGAAAAATGTTGTATTCGATAATATATCATGTAAAATTTTCATTATATTAAAATAAAGTAAAAATCCATCCAACGGCGCAAGCCAGACGAGCTTGCTTTTTTCTTTGGTCGTATTAAATACTTGTTTTTTCTTGCATGCACTGTATTAACCAAAAAAAATATGAAATGTAAATGTATGCGATAGGTCGCTTCAATAAAATTCTTCTCTCCCCCGCTTGCTTTTTTCATTCAGTGGTAAAGACTTCGATATGTAAACACACTTGGAGCCAAGCAAGTTGAATTAAAACCGTAATGAATATGTACAGTTTGCTGAATAACATCGAATAGCAACAGGAAGAAAAATCAGTATCTTTTGAATGCTTTGTAACATATTTGCTTGCGGATCCCACAAAGTTCTCTATTGAATTGATATTAATTTAAAAACTATTGATTAAGTAATGCCGAACCAAGAAAAAACGTTTCATTTTATTTGCTTGTTATTGCTTGATTTTTTAATCAAATACCATTTATTTATCGAGTTTGATAACGAAGTATGCATGTTATATTTGCTAACTTCGATTGTCATTGCTAAAAACGCTTTAGAGCAACCAATAAACAATGTGATAGTGTACTGCAAGAAATTTGACGAATTATACAATGAAATGAAATAAACAACAACAATTATGAGAAATGAATTTACTTTCGTCCCACTTTGTTGTTTATGCAAAGCTAAAACCTTTACTGGAAAATAGAAACAAAACTATAAACGCAGTGGCGAGGGCGGGTGGACACGATTTTCTTGGTGTGGATGAGTCAATTTTGACGCAGTTACACCGGTTGGTAAGCTAGACAACGATTTAAACAAGCAGACTGGCCATTCGGGCTACCAGGCGAGGCCCCTGTTAGCTTGTTTTCCAAGGGTTCTAGAAAACTATCTGCGGCTAACTCCCAGACTGGTTACTCCAAGCAATTGCTTAGGCCCTAAAAAGTAGGCAAATCCGAATTTTGCTCTGATTAAATCGTACATGTCCCAGCATAAAAAAACGATCACTTATCATCCAAATCTCTAAGCTTTCAATATATCTATTATTTGTTATACAATCTGAATCTGTCAAATATATTCCATGGTCTTTTACAAGGGTTAGTGAAAGGAAACTTTTGCATCTTTACTGTAAATTTTGTAAATAACTTTTAACTGAAAATGAAAGTAATGAATGAAAATAATCAATACTATGGGACCTTCTTGATTTTCTGAATATATATTTCGTAATTTTGCTTCTCTGAAAAAGAATAAAGGCATAGAAACTGCTGCTAGTTGATTAAGTCGTAACTACTTACTCTTGTGCAAGGATGTAGTGCTAAAAAGTAATAAGGGGGCTCAATTCAAGAAGTAGGGGGTTCATTCGTTAACCAGCTGGGGGTTTCGGGGATTTTGTGCAATTTTTAACGTTTTTTTGCTATTAATATTGCTTAAATTTCAGCTCCAACTATCAATAACATCAACAATTTTCATAGGATTCCTAAGTTCCAGTTACAAGGGTATTCGTTAAAGTGCTAACTGATGAGGCATCCCCCCCCCAGCGGGACCTTTTGTATGCTCCAGCACTGAGAGAAAATTTAGTAGTTAGTACCTAGTAGCCTAAGTCAATTTGAGGCCTTTTATTTTTCATTGGTTGCTAAAAGCAATTTTATTGATCTCGAATCACTTTGATTGGTAATATAAAACAGACAACTGTATTGGACAGTATAGACTGCGTTTGTGGAAGCAATTATCAGATGGAACAGTAGCATCAGCTAAAGCTAAAGAAACATGGCTGAAGGATTCCTAAAGAAAGACATTGCATAAGAAGGATTTTATTATGAAGTTTCTGAAATTGTTAATCTTGGGAGGGGGCCATTTGACTGCTTTCCCACCACTGGAAAATCCTTTAAAAATACCCTGCCGCTTGCCATGTTCATTCACAACAAGACACAGTAGGAAAATAAATATTTCATGCTTTTTTCGCTCTCCAGTTCAGAATATCTTCAAGTTCTTCCTCGGAATCACCAGAATCAATTTCATTTTGTTCAACTGTTGCTGCCTCTTGAGAATCAATAACCACGTGTTTCTGATGTTCTCGCCGATTTTTCAGTTTTGCAACACGACCCAGATATTGCCTGCATCAATTAAAAAAGTAGAGTAAAAAATTGTTGATACATTTCTACACCACAAAGTTGAAATTGCACTGCATTGGCAAAAAAGTTAAAAACCGACCTCAAAAATACGCCTTATATTTAAAATACGATTAGAAGTTTAACAACATCACATTATTGGCAGCTACAACAAACCTTTTCAGAAATAAAAGTAGTTATATTGTGTTACAGGACAAGCCTCGTTTTCAACATCAATAAAATTCCCATAAGTAAGGAAACGTTTAAAGTTCGACGTCTTTTGGGTCCTTTGGGAGAGAAAAAGCAAGAATAACCATTCCCAGAGGAAAAGCCTAGAGACCAGGTTCTATTTCCAAAAAAGCCTTTTCGTTCTCAGTCTGAGTTTAAAGAAAGTTTATTCAAAATGTTAAAAGCCCCGTCCAAACGACTAGATTTTTCACTAGATTTTTCACTATACATTTAGCCAAAAATCTTGTGGTGTATAGCAAAAGTCTTGTGGTGTATTGCAGGGGTGGCCAAACGACTAGACTTTTCACTAGATTTTTCACTATACATTTAGCCAAAAATCTTGTGGTGTATAGCAAAAGTCTTGTGGTGTATAGCAGGGGTTAAGAGAAGATTAAAGAAACAATAAAAATTTAATCCCCTACTCTTGATATTTTTGAACAAGATCAAACTTCACTATACATGACAAAACATGACTATACACGCTATACATTTGTACAGTAAGTAGCCAAACTATACAGAAAATCTAGTAAAAAGTCTAGTGAAAAATCTAATCGTTTGGCCGGAGCTTAAGAAATCAATCATAAAATGGAAATTTTGCTAAAGTTTGTCAAAATCAACAAAAAACAACAATTATCACCAATTCCTGGCAATTTAAAATGGTGTCCGAAATTAAAACATACTTAAGAGCTCCGTGTTCTGCGAAATCTCTGTTCTCTGTAATTTTATCTCCTTCTTCTGCTTCTAAATTTTCTGAAACCTAAACAAAATAACAACACATTAACATTGAGAACTCTCGGACAATCAAACTTTCGGACAAAATTTTCCACAAAACTTTAATTGTCCAACAATTTTTGAACCTATTCCAAAAGCATCCATGGTAATCTTTTTATTCAAAATAATTTTGTTAGAATCGTTCAGTTGAACAAAAATTGGCAGATATAACCCTTTACTTGTGGAAAATTTGACTTTGAGCTGAAAAAAAGAAAAATTACACAACTGTCGTCCCAAGTTGTTTCTCTGAAACATTTCAGTCCGCAACATTGTGATGATATGGTAATTCACAATTCTGAGAAGGATGATGTTTTCAAAGCAAACAGCATCCAAGAAAAAACGTCACCATACGAATTAATTTCAAAAATTGATGGAAAGCAACTTCACTGACAAATGGCTGCCACAACCCCAACGATGTAAATATGGTTTGAAAAAACAACTGATACTCTTTCTTTGTTTATCTATTTTAATCCGATTATAAAAAATAGCCAGCAATATACCAGGTGTCCCAAAAAAGGGTAAGAGCTTTGACCAAGGCTTGCGCTGCAAGTTTAACTCAAATTTATTCGAAATAATTTTTGAAATATTCATCGGTAGTCAACTTAAAATTGATACCAAGTTTATTATTATTTGTGCATCGAGAGTCGAGATATTAATTCTTAAAGTTCACATTTGACTCCAACCCAAAACCAGAGGTCTAGACTTTCGATCTCCTAAACAATAGTATTTTACGAAATGAATTTAATAGTGCTTGGAAAGAAAATCTGAAAACTCAAAAAGATATCCGAAAATTGAAAATTAAACGCTTATTTATGGATGCAGCCACTATAAAAGGCCTCCTCTTTTTTCAGCATTTTTACAAAAAATCTACCAAAAAGAAACAGCAAATTTATTTTTCAAAAAATGCAGTCATGAACAACTAATTCTCTAGATTCTTTTTGGAATCATGGTTCAGAAGTGTTTTCAAAAACAAAATATGTTGTCTGAAACATCGCCATGATTAAAAAAAATCGTACAACACGATCTTTTAAGAGCGTAGGCCAAAATTAAAACCTCTAATTTTTAGTGGGAGGCAAATTTGCACTATCCTCAATCAAATCTGTTACCATATTTTTGGGACACCCTGTATACAATTATAATATACAATGTTAACTAATCAAAATCGTTAAAAAATGTTAAAAAATAAAACTGTGGTCAACTGTGTTGGAATTTTTCCATATGCCTAAACACGCAAACTAATAATTTTGTAAAGAAAATAAATCACTACACATTATATCATCATACGTTTTTAACTTTAAAAGTATTTTAATTTTACTTCAAGATATATTTTATGTCATGTCATATTAAGATACCGTGTTTGTATGCATGATATAATGAAGATAATGAATAAACCATGAACGCTTAAAAAAGTAAAAAACAAACCTTGGTTTCTTCTGCAATCATTTTTTGAAATTGTGCCCATTCCTCTTCTTTCTTGTCGATATATTCAACTTTTCTAACCTATGGCAAAACAACAAATTTACCTGAGCCTGTAAAGTTGATAGATCTTAAATTTATCTTCGCTGTAACAGCTTGAGTAAATCTTTTCACATTGTCAGAGAGCTAACATAAATTTTATTTTCGTATTTGACGTGTCCATGAAATTTTAGGCTTACTTTAAACTTGTGTTGAGTTAAATTCAATCAACTAGGCCACATTGTCAAGAGAATCATGAACTTCTAGAGTCGAGTTTGACCTCAAGGGTAATGCGTGGTTTCAAAAGATAGATTCCACGTAGATTTACCTTGGATCTAATCGATATCATTAAATTTGACTCTATATAAATGCAACATAAAAATTGAAGACGTTGTTTGTATATATAGAAAAATAAACAATAGAGAGATTTTTTATCACGTGGTGAGAAATTTAGTGGTTCAGATTATTGGCGCCAAAAAGCATAAATGAACAATTTGGCGGCGATGGAATCTAACAGCTTGTTCAATTTTGGCTTCAAACTTGAATTGAACCTTATAATATGAAAATATCTAAACAGGTGACCGGCTGAATAAAATAAATTACCTTTGCATCCATCTTAGCATCATCAAAAAATCCTTCAGGCAGCAATTGTGATATATTTTTTGAAGGTTCTTCAACTTCAGAACTGTAAAAAAAAATAAAAAGTCTAAGTAAACACAGATATGATAGAAAAGTAGAAAAACTAGGAATGCTGGCAAAATATCTGTTCATCGCTGTTTATCAAACTTTTTTAAATACCAGCTAACCCCTAACCAGCTAATGAAACCTAAAAATCTTGTCGAAAACTCTAAGTCATTTCATGATGATATATGACTAAAAGACAAACTGAATTAAAAAGTTCATTTCCACATCTTATGAAAATATACCAAAAATTACTTTTCTATGAAAAACAAAAATTCACGTTCTTTTGTCGTCGTATTTTAAGACTGCACTACAAGATAATTACCATGCCCATGGTTCTCTTCATTAAATAATCAATAGAATTTAAATGGAAACAATAATTTGTGATCTATGGAGTCACACTCTAAAGAGAACAAATGTTTGAAAGGCCTTAGTGTGTTAAATATACGTAAATATACGTAACATGTTCAACTGCTGACCTTGTAACAGATTTTTCATCTTTCTCCGTAGATTTTTGATCGTGTTGGGATGAAACCGTCATAGGACTGTCAAAAAAATCTATATGGGAAAAAAAATACCAAGCTATACATTATATACGGAGCTATGCGAAGATTTGAAGCCCTGCAAACGGAGATAATTTTTTGGGTCACCCAGCATATAAAGATACAAAGCAAAGTGCAAAAAAATATTGATACAATCAAATTTGATGGCTATTTTTCTAAATGCAAAGAAAACCACAATGCAAGTTAACAATGATTCAATTTTTGCTATTTCTTTAGTCTGTTGTATTTTCCATTATCCTGTTTTTTTTCTTTTTATTCGACTGCCTCGTTTGTAGAATAAGAGCATAAATCCACAGTTCTTAAGCTTTTACGATCCTTAAAATCTGATCCCGTAGACTCACTACGTAAGTCCCCAATATCGCTACCACCTTAATTACAACTCCCATTAAGCCCCAAATAGGCTTCGTATAATAATACAGTAGTTAAGGTGGTAGCCAAGGTAAGAATCGTGTATAAGTCTGGTGCAGCAATAGATAATTATGAAAAAGGCGATGGCGGGCAGCAGTGGGGTATTTTACCCAGATGCCTTTAGTTCGATTATTAAACTACCATACATCGAACCTGTGGTGATTCCATTCTAGAAAGCGCATTGCATTAAAATTTCCTACACCACCAACTTTATGTAATAGTGTATTTGATAAATCGCTTAAAAATGACAACAGCAACAGTAACCTCCGAAATAATTTTTTTGAATAATTTTTGTTGACAACGTGCTTTTCAAGTAAAATGTAATTTAGACTTTTACAAAAATATGAATTACCAAAATATAGATAAAGAAGTTGCCCCTTTTGGCTTTTGACAATGAAAAAAATCTTATTTCATGGTGTAATCGGGGGGAAAATCAATGATAATAATTCGTTGATTCACTTTCCATATTGTAAAGGAAAAAACCAAGCTTTACAAACGTCTATTTCTCTTGTATTTTCGGGCAAACTTAAAACATTTACAATTTAAAAGCAGTCAGCCACATTATAAAAGATAGCTTGGTGTCTTAGCTTTACATTCCGGTCGTCTATCATACGCTTCCTTATAGAACAAAATGCTTATACTTACCAGCTGGAAGAGCACTGTGAATAGAATCTTCTACTGGCTTTGGTCTACTGTCCGTTGTAGTATTATGATCTGTGTACAGTATCATTAGATATTATTACAGGGTTTCATAGTACAAAACAAATTACAGGGTTTCATTTATTCAGTCAATTATAAAATGTTCCAAAAAATAATAAACGTAACTATCGTTCATTTCCAAGAAGTAAATTCATCCAACTCAATACCAAAGCAAGCACCTATCAAAGCAAATACAGTTGCTCATTAAACTGTTATAATTTAAACTCACTTTGACTTTGAATTTTGCTGTCCCTAGCATCATTTGAAGAAGAAGCCTAAATGATAAAAAATTGTGCTGTCATACAACATAAACTTTATTAAAAAAGTTCATCAATTACTGTAAGATTGAGTCAATCTTCCTTGCAAAATTATATTGAAAACGAAAAATATGCTTCATAATAGTTAGCTTTGGAGCTCATGTACCTCTTCTTTTCTCCTCTTAGCTGGTGGAGCTTCGACATTCACCTAAAAAATATAGCATTAAATAGCTAGAATTTGAGTGGGGGAAAATCTGAACAACATATATAACATCTCCCTGATAAACATTGCCATATAATCTAAATCAGGTTATGACATAATAAATTTACACTCTAACTAACATACAACTTGTAACAGAGGATGTTTAATACTAACATATAACTTGTAATTCTAACATACAACTTGTAACAAAGAAATACATATCTTTTCTAAATCTCAGCCTTTTTTCATGAAATATTGCAATACATATGTTTTATAATGAAATCTTAAAACACTCCATTACCTGTTGCTTTGTACTGCTTTTAGCTTTTAAAAAACTGACTGCCTGTAAAAGATAAATTTAATATTTTTCATTTACATAAAATTAGTACATTTTTTTTATATAAGAACCAGATAATTTTTGCAATGTTCTTAAATTGTTCTCATTTTTGTTCTCATCAAATATCCAGATGTGATGTAAATAAATTGGAATTCAAAGATATTAAAAAGGGTCCCTCATTTTACTACAGTATTTTCATTTCAAAAATCATAAAAATTATAAGTTACCTCTTTGTGCTTCTTGCTGAGCAAATGAGATGTCCAAAGTAATTCATTTTTTAGAGGTAAATTGCAGACAATACAAGTCACTTGGCCTAGATTGTTATATGTAGAGTATTGTGTTAAAGAATTTTACTAGCAGGTAACATAACATATCTTGAAAATTCTGGGGCATAGAACCAGAATAACATATTCTGTAGTCAGTCTGTATAAAAATGATTCATTTTAGGATAGCTATACTGTATATGCTGAAGACCAATTTTAAATTATTATAGACTGATTCAAAGTAGCATAGGAGCCAGGGTTATTTTCACCTAGTGAAACTCTCTTGGGAAATCATTTTTTTTTTAATATGAATTTCATGATCTGAAAATGCTAACAGCAAAACTTGTGTGTTTCTACAATGCTAAATTTATCTTAATGTTGGTCGTACAGTGGCGACTGGCAAGGGTATCAACAGTACTAGTCTAGTACCATTTTATTTTCAGAATTTATTTCATTTTTTCTTTGTATTTCTTAAAATTATAAACTTCAGCAATTCTGAATGAAATGCCCATTTCGTTCTTGAGTGTTTTGTTAACCAGTATGTCAATACCAGTTTAATAGTCACTAATCCGTATTGACGTATTTCTATTCATTATGACTGAGCCTGTTGAATTACTTTCTAAAAAGAGCCACGGTACTAGATTTTGATTTCTAGTAACACTGGATCGTTATACCCAAGCCCTGTGTGGCGTAAATTTCATTGAATACATTCCTTTAAACAAAGGACAGCATCAGCCACGGTACTAGATTTCGATTTCTAGTAATATGAACGGTGGAGCTTCAATACGAGAACAGGAACAATGTTTTTAAGAAAATGGATCGGGTTCTTGCAAGTGGTTATCGTGTTGTCGCAAGGGTGTCTCTCGCGTTTTTTCACATTTATCAGCTCATGGTTGTTTGAGTCACTAGGAGCAAATTAGTTTGAAGAAAGACGGTCCAAGAATTGGTTTGGAAAACAGAGATAGTGAGACAGTATGTGAGACTTTCTCTTGGATATGTGGCGATTCAGAAAAAAACAATCTATTTTTGTTGGCCTTGTTTAGTCATGGGCGATCTATCAAAGGTAAGAACACATTATTTTATTCTTAAAATTATAATTATCAATCGTTATGCAAGCAATTGTATTTTTAATTATTTTGTAAATATTTTATTTTATCCAGAATGACCAGTCTGATTTTTTGCTATGAATAAGACAGTGGGTAAAAGAACACGTATATGGCAGTCTTTTGATTTCTCTTAAAAAATAGCAAGGATATATTTTTGCTTGTGGGTGTGGGTAGCCCAAACATCAGTAATAATGCAATTTTGAAAATAAAAACACTGTTTCTCATAATATCTTTATATTTTTTAGACAAAAACTTTTGTGGAAGAAAATGGTTTTCAGTCGTATGGGGAAAATCTATGGCATCTCTCTAATCACCATCAAACTTTGAAGAAACACGTTTTCTACAAGTAGAGCACAAAAAATTAAGATGACTTGCTGGACAACCTTTCTTTAAAGGTAGTGTTGTGTCACGATTTAAAGCCTACAACCAGCGTAGGTTTGAAA
This sequence comes from Phacellophora camtschatica, assembly GCA_036873815.1. Classification (NCBI taxonomy): domain Eukaryota; kingdom Metazoa; phylum Cnidaria; class Scyphozoa; order Semaeostomeae; family Ulmaridae; genus Phacellophora; species Phacellophora camtschatica. The sequence continues at coordinate 15,037 of JAYJMH010023415.1, forward strand.
GAATTTCCAAAAAAATAAATATTTCTGTATGAAATAATTTGTAATTTTATCTTGATCACAGTTAATAATCAAAAGAATAAGTTTTTTTAAATATTCATTTGAGTTTTCTGATTTGTTTTAAGCCAATCTGAAGGTAGTTGCCCAAAAAAATTCCGGGCATGCCCCCAGACCCCCACGATAACTCGCTACCCTCATGTTCTAGTACCACATTATTTTTAGTGCCAGCCGCCACTGTGCTGAGGTTAATTTTTTTTGTTGCTTTTGAAATTCATTTCATTTTCAATATTTGAGATCAATTAAACCATTTGAGATTGTTAAACTTTTCCAATTACCTCCTGGTTGCCCACTGTGATGGTTAGTTTTCACTTTTCAGTGTTTTCAATCTGTTCCCTTAAGATTTAAATTTCAAAGAGACTAGTTTCAACCAAAAACCAGCCAAAATTTGTTGCTGAAAACATGGTTTTGTTGCGATGCTTTTTTGCATTTTTGAGTTCCTTTCAGCAAGGGTGAATAATATTTCGCCAATTAGGGTACATGTTCATTTTCCTCAGTAGCCAATCAGAGTGCTTAAAAGACAATTTTGCGTAAAAGTCACTAATGGTGGCCATTATCTGGTTTCATATTAAAAAAAATTATCTGGGTTTTATATTTTCAAAAGTTTCAAATTTAAAAAATAATAAAAAGCAACGGTAAGGCAGTAAAAAGATGATGCTTAAAAAAGATGCTTAAAACTAAAAACAAATGTAGGTGGAAAATCGATTGGTCAATTTATCAACTCCGAATTTAATTGATTGAAGCAAATCTTTCGCGAATTGGAGGCAAATTAGGATGGATTTACAAATAGTAAATTGCTTTAATATTTGAGCATGAAATATTAACATATGTCGCTTGGATTGGGTGTAACTTGAAATGTAAATAATTGTTCTAACAATATGTGAAATAGGAAAGAACAACTTCATGTTGCTCAGCACGTTCACCTAAAAATATCATTATTTATTAGCTGGCATGTTTGCATTCGAACAAAAAAAATGAAAGGAGATGACAATTTTTTCAATTCAGTAATAAGAAAACACAGATGAGCAACCAATCAATAAATTTTAACCTATGGGTCACTTTATTTTGATTTTTCACACTATTTTAATATATAACTATTTTATTTGACTAGGCGAGTAGCAAAAGTTGGATCTGCAGCCCACCTGTCATCGTTAAATAATTCCTACATTTTACCGATGCATCATCGTAATGCAACCGCTTTTTGATTTCGCTTTAACATGAACCGCTTTTTTGTCCAACATACCGTAATAAGTTGATTAAGCACACCCCCTCTCAAATAAGCCCCCCTATCAAAGGTCGAATTTTGGATAAGCCCCCTCCCCCTTCCCAGGGCTTAACTGAATTATTACGGTATTGGAGGAAATCAAACACAAACCACCTTAAAACATTGAGATAAAATATCTTATCGCCAAGATATAAATTGGCAAGTGCCACACTTTTCCAAAGTTAAATATATGTATTCAAAAGATATAAAAATAAAAACCTACCTGTTTTTGCCTGCTTCTTGAATGTATCAATGTATCTTTGTAAATCATTCCTTGGAATCATTTTAATAATATTCTCCAAAGTTTCCAAATTATCTGCATCAATTTTTCCCTCATTCTCCAACTCTTGCAATGCCTTCATACCACTATTTCCAATTTCAATACCAGCTAGAAATTGACATTAATGAAAATCATAATCTGAATTAAACATTCTGAACTAAAAAATTTTTTTTTAATTTTTGAATGTCAAAATAACTCAATTTTTGTTTATCAATGTTTGTAAATTTTCTACCAACAAAGTCCCCAAAAGAATAGTTAATGTTCTATATTTCTTATAAAAGTTTAAATTCAGAAGCATTGGCTGGATTTGGAGTCAATTTAGGCTTACTAAACAAGTTGCTAGGGGCTTCTGTAGTAAGTCGCGGGCCAGTTGCACTTACCATATAAAGTGGGCGTTGCCAGCCGTTATTTTTTAAAGGGGTATTTTAAGCCAATCTGAAGGACACGATCGCAGAAAAAGCATAGCCAAAACATTTCCTACATCCACCACTGGCACTTATTACGTCACTTCTTTACTCATAAATACTATTGGCTAAAAAGGCATCAAATAATAATACCAATTAATGGGTTAATGAACTGAGACCTGACTCTTAGCTAACAACGTCCATTTCGTCAACGCAACCAGTGTAGTACATATTTTTCACTACTGTTTTCAGCGCTCAAAGTGGAATAGAGATAATCGCAGAAAATTCTAAAAGCAACTTCGAATAAAGTATTTGCTATTTATTCTTGTTATTAAAACACATTGGTACAAAATCATTACGTTTAATGTCAGTTCGTTAGGCCTTTTCTTCAGGATTACATTTTAATTGCACACGTTTGAAAATTCCGATTTTATTTGTAGAACATTGAATTGCAAAATAGGAAAGAATGGTTAATGGGTAAACTTGAGTCTATCACCAAGCTACATTTTTTTATTGACATTTTGATTTTTAAAATACATACATTGAATTGATAATATAGTCTAAATTTAATCATAAAAGTTGATTAACGTTGTCAGTAAAATATTCATTTTCTTTTCAGAAACAAAACCAGGATTTGGTCGATCTGAAGATTGCCAACAGCGATTCTGACGATTCTGATGGTCAAGATGACAAAAAGTTTTACCGTGATGTATTTTATTGTATCCTCCAGTCCTTCAAGTGTCACTTTATCCTATGCTTATTTACGTCATGACAACAACCAAAATCAATTGCATTGACCAAAGACCTGGTCTGACGCCTGCAGGAAAACATTTGCATCAAACTATATGCACAACAATGAAAAGATGAATACTATTTTATGTGGGAAATATTGTTATATTTAAAGACAATCAATGAATGTACACAATTTTCTGAGAAATCTGGATGATCTCCTCCATCACATAGCAAATGTGTATCATATTAATACCACGTACATTACCTCAGTTATTGAATATTTCAAATCAGGCTACTTGGAAAAGGCCTGGCAACAGTTGATTTCTTAAATAAAACTGGAAAAGAGTCCCAAATGCCACTGCCATACATCAATTAAGCAATATTTTGAAATAAAATGAATGTGGGGATAGACTAGACAGAAAGGTTCTCATTATTTTTCATATTGATTTGTTTTTTTAATTTTGATACTAAGTTAGACGGCATACGGTAAAAACCAAACCCTATGACTCTATAACTCTTATGACCCCTATGATCATTAAATACATACTGTAGGGTCTTCACCTTTACTGACAACAGCAGAATCAACAGGTTTTGTCAGCAAGTTCTCAATTGCATTCTCTGGATACATGCTCTTGCTCTTTCTTCCGCATTTTGGGTGTTGGATTGGAATTCTCATAATTTCACACGGTGTTCAGCCTGGGGTTCTCTTGTTTCCAATAGCTAGATTTCTAACAACTTTCTATGCTTTTGATCTGTGCAGACGACACAGTGCTGCTGCAATTTTGTAAATAATCGAAGAAAACTGGTGAAATTCGCTTTTTCCAAATAGGAATTGTATACACAAGTATTGTATTGTAGGTATTGAATACACAAGTATTGTATATACAAGTATTGTGATTGTTGCCGGATTGTTGCCCAAAAAAATGGCTACGGATTTGATTTAGTCTAACAGTGAAAATATTATTTAAAATGCTGAAAAATGTTTTTGCTGCTACTCATTGATTGTTAACTTAATCAACAATACCTTGTTTGACATTTTGGTGCCTTGTTTGACAATCTTCCAAAGCTTTGGTTTGAGGGTGACGCACAATTTCAACTTCGAAAATTAATACTTACAAGGCACCAAAAAT
>JAYJMH010023426.1:0-18899 GCA_036873815.1 Phacellophora camtschatica
TGCGAGAACACATTGGCTAATCTATTTGCCTCAACATCGAATGCTTGCCAATCTGATGACAACCTATAGGCACGGTTATTGTTTTTAGGCCTATAAAATCCTTTTATATTACAGTATATATTCTTTTATTAACATCATTGCTCTCTTAAAAAATTTGAGCCTCATTTTAGTTTCGTAACGGTTTCTCGAATATGGAATAGAATCACCATGGGATCTAGCTACACATACCCGCTACCTGAACCACGGGCTGTATGTTTTATGTTGCTGTGTTGTGTTAATTTAAAAAATGTTCTTAAAATTTTAAATGTTCTTTTCGTTCCACTTTACTTTCTCTAAAATTTTATAAATTATCAAAAACTTACTTTGAGTATCTAACCATCGGGGCACATATTCGAACAATTTCTTTTTCTTGAAAAAGTTCCAATACGTCCGCCATTTTCAATGTTTTCCACGTTTTGCCGTTGTTGTTGTTTCCATTTCCTGTTTCTTAAACAACAGTTCAACAACACAGCAGGTCACAACCATTGAACTATGGGAAACACAGTTTTTTTTAGAACACAAAAATGTCTTCAATTACTGTCATTATTTGCTTTAACAGTCATTATTTAAAAATTTAAAAACTTTGTTTTTGCTTTGACACTCTGCGAAAGAGTAAACAGTCATTCATACATTCATATCATTCTTTCAAAATGACGTTTCATACTATCATGCGAGTCATGCGTCAGGCATTTTTGGAGACAACTTGTGGTTGCTACGAGATGAAGAGGACTGGAAAAGACAGTAAATGTAAATAGCTCTGATTCTTACATAAAGTAGAAGGACAAAATAATTTCACGATAAAATAAATTTTTGAATGACGGTAACGCCTTTCGTTTCAGTTCATTGTGGTTTTGCAGGTTTTAAACAAATAATTCGGCACAGAATTCAAGGCGTTTCATGCACCAATTGGTGACAAGATACAGCGAAAAAGACCAAATCGATTCATAAAATAGAGAGGACCAGATCTGTGAACTGTTTTTAGCAGATAAACAAACAGAAAATGAGGGAATACAAGTTGGTCGTTCTCGGGTCTGGTGGTGTCGGAAAAAGTGCTCTGGTAAGAAAGTTGAATTTTTTTATTGTGTTCACGAACGCAAACTGCACAACTTTTTGATTTTTGCTCAAATTAAAAGTAGGGGAAAAAATGTTGTCTAACCAACATTTCAAAGAAGGGTGGGTCGGTGCATTCGTTGGCGAGGAACTGATTCAGGTTCTCAAGTTTACTGAGCCCTCTTCCTACTTCATAAAGATTGAAGCCTAACGGGATTATTCTGTTTCCGTTTTTAATTGTCAAAATTTGTTTCAAATTAGAAAAGCACATAACAACATTCATTTCTGAAGTTTCACCTCTTGTGAAAGAACTGACACAATCATTTGTGACAATTTTTCTCCTAAAATATTAAAACAGTCGCAGCTGGGCAAATTAAAAAATTTGATCACAAAAAAAACTTGTTCATGTGGCATGAAGTGATTTGCAGACCTGTTGGACTGAAATATCATGTGATTTTTGATAGACAATGACAAAACAACTTGTGGTGCAGTTTTTGTGACACACTTGGATTTCCTGAGATATAATCATCATGGGAAAATTCTGAATACCATTCATTATCTGTCATGATCTTGTTCTGTGTTGAAAGTAAGCTTCTCCTATAACTGGCAATTGTTTTTTTCAATTCCCTCTTTGATCACATTTAAGAAACAACACAGATTGTTTACCATATGAATCAGAATTTCTACAATTTTTCCTCTCCACAACCAGAAAATGAAAGGATTTCAATGTTCATATTTTTTTGTTGATTGTTTTTCTCACTTGAGACCTGTGCCCACCTTCCAGGTCTAAAAATCTGGACATTAATTTTTTTACCGAAAAATGTCTTTAGACTTTAGAAATAATTTTGAGATTATCGCAAGGAGAAGAAATGTTGTGAAAAAAATGTGTAACTTCTGTATATCATCAAGAAACATACAATGCAAATGCAATGTGCTTGTCATCCTTATCAGGACTGTGCCTCATAAATTTCACATTTTCACATGTCTTTGGCTGTGTCAAGGCATAAATTTCACATTTTCAATTATGGCAATGTTTGAGCACTGATTTTTTTAATGGAAAAAATCTTCTTTGTGCCATTTGTCTTATCTCCTTATTTTCAAATGAGGCACACATTAAAAAAAACCACACAATGTGAGAACTGTGAAAATTGTGAGTCTTACAAATAAATCACAAGAGTTGGCAGGTCCACTGTGAGGAAATCCTGTTGGCAGGGTTGTAGCTAGATCATAGTCCAGATAATCACACACACCATTTCTAGATCTATGACAAATATTTTTATCGCTCTTAAAATACACATTTCAAAGTAGCTTTTTAAGAACAAAATGTCCAATGGCTATTTGTCATATGGAAGGAGATGGTGCATGTGATTATCTTTTGGCTGTGAACTGCTACTGGCCCTTTTGGATCTTTGGCTGTGTCAAGGTATGAGATACAAAGTATTTTATAACTCCTTGCAAAGCATTTCTATTAACATACTTTATCTTCAATTGTATTTTGAATAAACTGTAATTGTTCACAATTAAGTAGAAACTAAGTGGCTAAATAAAAATAACCAATAATGAGTCATCACAATAATTTTATTGTATTCTAATTTTATGGCCCCACACATTAGTGATGAATGCTATGATTAGTCATTGTGGTTCAATTGAAAAATTAATTAGGGATGTTTAGATTATTATCCAAATCATGTAACTAAGCAGATAGTTGATTAATTAATTAATGGCCTATTTTGTTTTAAGATACAAACCAAAAACCTGCTAATTATGAGGAGCTTTTCCACTCAACATTTCCTACAATCTTCATATCTGACTTGACAGGGGCAGGGCTAATGGTGGGGGCTTGGAGGCAACTGCCCCCTCAACTGCCTTTTAGAAAGGCTTAATCAACCATTTTGCTTGGGTTTTTGCAACCCAACCTGTTCCCCAGATCTCATCTCCAATCCTACCAGCTAAGTTCCAACTCTGTGACTTATACATGGAAAAAAAGGAATCTCATGAACAGCTCAAAATTTGACTGATGTTTTCACTGTTTATTTGGGATTTTTAGGGGATAAATGCTCTCTGCTGTGCTAATCCTGCATGCATGGCTGGCACTGAGTAAAGACTGAGCTAATCCTGCATGCAAAGCCAGCACAGACTTGTTCAAAAGTTTGTCAGAGGAGTGATCAAGTTTGTGCACAGGTTAACACAGCACTGAGTAAATCAGATGTTATGCTTTGAGCTTCATAATCAAATTTCAGGGACACTTTTCTAATACAAAATGCAACACATTTAATATCTAATACTGTATGCTAGTTGCCAGTCACTTTAAAATTGCAATTTGCTGTTGTGTGTGGATTTTTTGTATATTTTGTGTGATTGTTTCTCAACAGACAGTACAGTTTGTTCAAGGGATTTTTGTTGAAAAATATGATCCAACAATTGAAGACTCCTACAGGAAGGTAAATGGAATTCTAATTTGACAAAATACAACATTGTTGTCGTTTTTAAATGTGCAGAAAATTGTTGTCATTTATACATGTAAATATACAGTATCATGATGAACAAAAATTTTAATATCTAATTTGGTTAAGCTGTCATTTAACTTTTTATCATGCACAACTTAAAATTGCACAACTGAATTCAATATTCAATTTCAGCAAGTTGAAGTTGATGATCACCAATGCATTCTGGAAATCCTAGATACAGCTGGAACAGTAAGTATTTTTATATGTACATATATAATTTTTATTTCTTTCTAAATTAATAATTATATTTATTACATGGTATATAAAATCGACTTGACTTAATGGACTGATTGAGTACGTAATTTTTTCTCAGGAACAATTTACAGCAATGAGAGATTTGTATATGAAAAATGGTCAAGGATTTGTATTGGTATATTCAATAACGGCTCAAGGAACATTTAATGATCTTGTGGACCTGAGGGACCAAATATTAAGGGTAAAAGACACTGATGGTGTGAGTACATATATATTATTGCAAACGTCTTTATATTGCTGAATGGCCATCTATTCTGAATTTGTCTGCTTTTTTAATTATGGAGAATTTACCATAGGAATTAACGAAGAATTAGTTCTTTATTTTTATTTAGAATAATAGTTTATTCTAACAAATTAATTAGGGAAACTGTTATACTGTATATATACAATATTTGCCTAAACTCTTTGAACACTTCAAATATTTCCATTGCTATACTGGGATATCCCCCTCCCCTCTGAGCAATGTTGTTGTATTACAAGTTCTGTGGCATTTATGGTAGAAAATGTGATTGTTTCTGATTGGTGAACAGTCAGGCAATACAACAACATTGTTTTGGGGGGAGGGGGTTTTGAACCAGGTTGTCATAGGTGTGGAAAGTGTGATTGTATGATTTGCTTTGTAAAAGGTGTTCCAAAGACTTTTGGCAAGCATTGTTTAGCTTATGAAAACATTTTGAAAACTTTCTGCAAACTCAAATGCAAGAAAAGCACACTGTCCTCGAATTTGTAAACAACAGTCCTTGGAGGGGATCCATATATACTTTTTTGAATCATGATGGTTGCCTGTGGTTCTTCGATGGTCTTCATAACATAATTATGTTGACATTCTTGGAAACGAATTTTTGTTGTATTATTCTTATTTTCCGTTTCTCAGTTCATATATTTTTTATTGAAAAAATGCTCTATACAAAGCTACAAAAGATGTTTACATATGGAAGACCTGTCAAAACTTTGTTGTTCCATGTTCAATCATATTAATGTCACCTGCGGTTTTCTGTGTATGTAGCCATCCAATAGAAAATACTTTCAAATCAGAGGTGTTGTTGGTTTGTGATACACATAGTTGTACGAGTATTTCAATGGACACTTGATTGGGAATACATTTGGTTTTTTTAACAAACTTTCATGTGTGTAACAAATCCCAGACTCACTGTATATTGTTAACAATAGACATAAAAATTTAAGATTATTTTTTTAATTTGCATTATTCTTGTGTATAGAAATTTGTTAACGTTATGTAGCCAATGTGAAAATTCTCTTTGCCAGCATCCTAGCCTAATAAAGGTAATTGTGCTGAAGGTGGTGGCAGCTAAGAACTTGTTTTTTAAATAAATTTTATGATGTGCCCCTGAATTCCAATAAAATTGCAGGTAAGGTTTGTGAACAAATATGCTCCACTCTCCAATACAAAAATTTATAAACACATTTAACAAAATCTTTAGTCATCTGATCTGTTCTTTGCATATATGCATGTAGTTAGTGTTTTGAACTACTGAAATGATTAATTTCTGTATGTTGTTTATTTTAGGTGCCAATGGTCCTAGTAGGTAACAAATGTGATTTAGAGGATGAAAGGGTAGTCGGAAAGGATCAGGGACAACATTTAGCAAGAGAACATGGAATTCAGTAAGTATGGAAATCATTTCATGAATGTCTCTCAATAACTCCAACATTCTTTATCTTGAGCTAATTTCTTTCGTTCCTCGACGTTTCAAGTTACTGGGAGCATACTGTACTTTAACAAAAGGAGAGCACACCCACCCCTCTTTATTTACCCCGTTATCTCTTTAGTCTGTAGTATTTTTTCATTGTACGATACAGATTTTTCAGGGGGTATGAATTAAAATAAGCTGAGCAGTGAAATGTTCAAGGGTCACTGAGAAAACTATAATTATCAACCAAAATAAATTAACTGTTTCACCCCAGGATGCTTCAATGATAAATAACGTAAAACATAATTTCAGAAGGTAAATCCAGGTAGAATTTTATGTTAATTTCAGATATGTTAAACTCAGGTTATCTTTTGAATTAAGTTGGTTGGTAAGTGCTATTCGTCCGATATTCTTCCGCTACGGATGAAACGGCAACTACAAAAATGAACATGAAAAGTACACGGGTAACTTTAGTGACGAGTCTTAATGCTAACCCCTGTAAACTGAAACTTGAATAGGATTTGGCTGTTAATAGAAAACAAATCCAGACGTGGAAGCGTTCTATGGAATAAAACTGGAATATTTTCTCTCAACAGCACATTCCTCGAAACCTCCGCGAAGATGAAAGTCAATGTCAACGAAATATTCTACGATTTGGTTCGACAAATCAACAAAAAATCCCCGGAAGTTAAAAAGAAACGTAACCGAAAATGCATCATTTTATAAACAATATATTCTGGTATCTGATACAACGCATCAACCCCCGTTGATCGACCCAAGCTGCTGTTTGAAGGTAGTTCGATTTTTAATTGATCCAGGGGGTTTCCTTATGAGGATATCGACTGTAAGTAATCATTAAGCACATTCAAGATGCAAGGTTGGGGCCTTGAGATTTTTGTGTTAGCTGACTATTGAGCGTTTATAAGCAAGTATATTGCGATTGTTATCTATATATGTCATCTATATATGAAATATAATTTTATTTGGCTCGTCAAATTGTTAGTAAATTAGACTGTTATTTAGGGCTTTGTATTTTAATTAGTGATAAAGACTAATTTACCACAACAAATGCAAAAGCCTGGTTTTTAAATCAATGAAAACGTCAGCAATGCAGTTTAGATCGAGTGTGCTAGGTCTAGGATAAATGTACACATATTTAGTTCGTTCCCACATACTGCAGTTGCAAAACGAAATTTAATTCAGCTTACAGAAATTGTTCATTAAAATTGTTTTATGGATAAGAGTGAGAGATGTCTTTTGTTATAGCTGGAAGAAGCTTCCTTCCTACTCATAAATTGTTCGAATCTGTTCTGGAAAGACGATTTGAAAAATAAGGATTTTGTATCGCGAAGACGAAGACACACGCCATCTCCAAATACATTGCAAATGACATTTCGTTCTTAAAAAGTTATTTTGAAATGTTTATTTAAATAACGAATAATATTTGTTATACATTTGGGGATAGACTGTGTCCTTACCTCTGCAATTCCAACAGGGGTTTGTTTTGTCGTGGTGGAGATAAGGACACCACCATCCCCAGATATATGACATTTGTACTTGAACAAATTTTCAAACAAACTTTAAGAATCAACAGCTATACGAGCGTTATATAAGTGTCATATAACTACCGGCTCTCCTAATTTAAGCCATCTTGAAAGTGAACGAGGTTCATTTCGAGGCACTTTAATGGTACTGGGTTTGAAGCTGGAGTTGCGAACCAATTCTTGTTTATTTTAGTTATTTTAACCAGTATCTTTATTTCATTAACTGATGTTTTTATTTGTGGTAACTGTACTTCGTTTTAAGGCACTTCATTGTTTCTTTTTGTAATACTTTTTAGTTTAATTTCGAAGTGAGACATAAATTAAAAAATGAATTGGAGCCTTCTGTTATTGAACTCTTCTCAGGAAAAACGTGCCTCGATATATTGAGTACGAAATAAAATTTGTGATTTGACACGGAATAGACTTGGGGCAAGTCGATAAAAACGTTTGTTGTGTTTACCATTATTCGCTGAGGAATATCATTTAATAATAATAGGCGAGTTTATTGGCTGTGAAGCAATCTCCAACAATGATAATGTGGCAAAGAAAATATATGCATAAATTAGTCAGGCCTGTTCACTTTTTGGAGTTTGCAATACTATCACTATGTGTGATTGTTAAACGATTACGAGGTCCGGGCTGGAAAATATTCGTACAGCAGCTTGGCGAAGACTCAATACATAAGTTCCCCGTACTTGCGCTCTTTGTTGTTGTTGTTTTCGCTTCAGTCAGCGTAGCGGAGGGATTCGAAATATGGCATTCGAAATAAGTTTCTGGATTCTGCTGAGAAGACACACAGATAATTCACACAAATTCCTTGTAGGCAGATCAATTAAATTTTCGTAGTCTGGCTAAAAATTATTGGACATTTTATGAAATTAATTTTACGTTTCAGCGAAACACTTTCAGTTAGCTTTTTCCAGAATCTTCTTTCAGTGCAACAACTCTGTTGAATACAATCTAGAAACAAAAATCGACACCATTTAGAAATCGTTAACTCGACACGTCATGCGAAAATATTGTAAGATTCTTATGCAGTTGACATAACAAAAGTTTGGAGTTGAGTTTTGTGGCGTCTAGATTTGTGTAAGTCCTTGTTTCCCTTTTTTTTTGGACAAATTTTGGGACTTCTTATCAAACGTGAGACTAACAGCAGAAATGACTTAAACTTTCCCTTTCGATACACGCCAAATAGTGGGCGTTTTGGAGTTTCCAAATCCAGCTTTCGGTCGGTGTCAGATCACAGCCGAGATATTGACACATGTCATCTCTAGGTATATGACAAATATTCTTAAAATACACATTTCAAAATAACTTTTTGTCAACGAAATGTACAACTGCTATGTGTCATGCTTCATATTTGTCCAAAGGGTGAAGAAAAACTTCTCACTTCTCAACACTGTACGCAGGCTATGGCCTTTGAAAATAAGAGCTCACCCTGCTTAGTTTTACGTAAATTCTAGTAATAGTGTTGCATATACAGTTGAGCCTAATGAACTCGCTAAACTCAAACTGTTTTCTATATCCCTTGAGAGCTTCCAAGGAACATTTAGAAGGGAATAATAGACTTAATCTCCCTGATCTTTAGCTGCGAATAACTCTAACACCTTTGTTAACTAGAACTGATTTGTATATCCCTGAAGAGATTCCAATGTATATTTAGGTTCGAATATCTCTAACACCTTCGTTAATTTAAAAAATTCGCCATCTTAAACAAATTTTCATTCCCCTTGATAGCTCGAGACAGCGGGGTTCTACTGTAGTGCTTTGGAAATTTTTAATCTTGCGGAACAGACAGCATGGTTTCTCCTAACCAAATTGACTAACACCTCTGCAATCTCCATGAACAAATATAAGCAAAGACATTTAAATTAATTTGCATAAATAATTTTTCACAAAAACCTGAAAAACTAAGCGTGCAATTAATTTTACTTCAGAAACCTAAAACTGCCAAGACCCCATTCGAACATCGTTGAGAGGTGCAAAAAATTGCTTGTTGTGCTACCAAAAGAAGGTGCAAAAAATGAAAATATTACCTTGTCAGCCGTTGTATCAGGGTCTACGCTGAAGAAGCCATTTCTTTCGAATTGGAACTTTGTAAATTTAGTCGCAGATTTGACTGTAACGTCAACCAATGCTTCTGGTATGACTGTCAGTGAGTCCTGAAATTCATGAGTCATATAACAGGTTTTTCTTTACTCGATAAAACTTACGTTACTCTACTCTAGGCAACCAATGAAATTTACTTACAGTACAACCAGACTTTATTTATTTCCAAATATGGTTAACAAACCAGGCTTACCAGAAACACAAAAAAAAGTAAGGCGCAATTCATGCGTAACGGATAAATGGCACAATTGTAACAGATAAATGTGCCACTGGTGCAGAAAACCATTGGCTTGTTCAAATACAGAAAACAATTGGCTTGTTTATTTTCTAAAGACAAGCCATTTGAACGCACTTTTGGCAATATTTGCGCTGTGTAACATCTTATTCGTAATTTGTTACATTCTTGCAAAGAATAACAATATTCCTTCAGAAAATTGCAAATCTTTATAAGAACACCAGTCTTAAAAATCAGTCCTTTCCACAAAATAATGAAAATTAAGATCGATAAAAGCAGAGTGGTATTTCCACTCCTTGGAAGACAAACATAACGCCGCAAAAGCGAAGCGGCTGCGTAGGCTCAAACTTTTAAAAATCAAAGCTCTTGAAAATTTTATTATGAAAACGCCAGCTATTTCGTCATACTTGCAGGATTTTCATAAAATTAATAAACATTGTACCTGATTTGTATCACTCAGAAAACCTCCGGGAACTTCTGAAGGATCTTCGGGATTAGGATGCTTGAACCTAAATAGACGGAGATAATACAAACAAAACGAAAGTAGGAGAAAAAATGAAGGGAGTCCAGAGTTTCAAAGATGAGCAATATTTTATTAACAAGAACAGTCAGTCTGGAACATCACGAAATTTCCAGACAGAAATAATTGAATGATTACAAAAAGCTCTTTAATCAATCAATCAATCAATGTATTCTTCGATGGGAATTCATGAAAACAACATGCATATAGGTTTTAAAAATCCCAGAGAAAACTCTATGAACTAGCACTACACCTTGGATTTAATTTTGAATGCAATACAAATAATTTAATAATTCCATTTTATCAGGGGGTTTAATGTCATAAATTGAATTCATCTATTGCTAAATGAATTTGTTGCTGAAACATTTTTGTAACGAGAATGAAAGTCGTTTTTCTAGCTGCCTCAAAACCTCTTTTATCTGCAGCCTATTAATTATCCTTTAAAAATATCCTTATGAAAAAAGTTTTCTTAAACTTAACTGAAAAACTTTTACTTGCTTTTTATCCGCAAACATCATTGATAATTATGATAATTATACATATAAAGTAACATAATTATACATAATAATTGACATGATTATCCATAATAATTAGCATAATTGCCCATAATAATAAGCATGATTATCCGTAATAGTTAGCATAATTAGTACAAAGAACTATGTCCACAACAATACACTAATAAATTTAGCTTTGCTAATTATAATAACGTTGCCACCTTACTATCTCATTTCAATTGGCCACGTGGATCATTCGAACCACGTGGACATTCGAAATCTTTACTTACAGACGATCGTAAATTCTAATTTCACATTTTAACGGACTAGAAACCCAATGAATGAACGCTTTCGGTTTTGGGACGTTTTTTGTTTCATCGCAGGTAACGTGGAGCTCTTTGATGGTTCCATCTTCGTTCTACAAATGCAAAACAATAGACGCATTTGATTGATTCAGTAGCAGTTTCTTCGTAGAATACAACAACCTCGTTACAATTTATAAAATAATCCTTTAATGATTTCAACACGACCCAAGAGAAGCAGAGTTTAAAAATTAGAAACTTAAAATTAACAATTTCACGCCTGGACTAATGTCCAGCAGAAAAATCCTAACCAAGGTTCATTTTGTAGGGGGTAACACGTGTAAACTAATTTAATAAAAATTTAAAATATCTGAAATAAAATTCTGTTTGTATTTGACTCCAAGCAATATAATGGTTTAGGTTGTTTAAAATAGGCTCTTCCCGGGGCGAAAAGCTTAAGGGTATTGATCAAAGAAAATAATGGCCAGGTAGATGATCAAGTCAAATTTCTTGCCTTTTAAAATGATCAAGTCGACCTTCTTATTTTCCTTTTTAATATATCTTCTTGCTATCGGTTGTTAGCCGTTTTTTCTAATGTATATTCTCATTAAAAAAGCAAACATTAAGAAAATACACTTTAACGAAAATGCGCATTATGGATTTATTCAAAATTCACATTCTTCGTATAAAACTTAGTCAATGTGTGAATTTTCAAATGCCTAGCTGAATTTTTACAAGAATTTAAAGTTTGAGGATTTTACCAGGAAAAAATTGTTTACCCCGAGACAATTTTACGGTCAAATCCCTTATAATCTTTCAAGGTTTAAAAGCTGATAAAATCATTTGTAGTTAGAAAAAAATAATGAAAATTCCTAAATTCAATCCCAATCCGAATCTCAAGTAAAAAATAATATCTTGAACTTTTGAAAAATTCCGAAAATGGCGTACGTTTGTTAAAGTGCTGTATTACAACGAACAGTGCCTTTAAATACATAGAAACCCTGTGGCCTTAAGGCTGATCTACTCGATATCACCCGGATAAACGCTGTCGCACAAAATAAAATAAATTCTCCCCGTTCTCCTAGCTCCTACTAAAATATATGGTGATATGGAAGACATGAATATGGAAAGTATTATTCTTTGACATACAAACAAACTAGAACGACAGGAAGCATACTCAAAAAGATTCCTGTTAAATTTAAGCATTCCTTTGTTTTCTATTATTATTTCGAGAATTCAAAATGCAAACCTTGATAATTTCCTTGAGCCTGATCACCAATCCTCCGTGTCGCAAACCAACCGATTGGCCTGGAGTCAGTCGTCTAAAATCTTTTTCAGCTACCTATTAAGAAAACATTTAGTCAATAACATTTTCAGCTATTTTTATATATGCATTGGAAAAAATCAAGACAGTGATATATTATAATTAAAATGCATGATGTTTTAATACTTTTAAAATGGTATCAGGATATATGATACTGTGGAGATATTTTGATACATACGCCGGAAAAAGTTAAGACAGTAATATATTGTAAATAAATTGCATGATATTTTAATACTTTTAAAATGGTACCAGGATAAGTGATACTGTGGATATATTTTGTATATACAAGGAGAGCCCCTTGAAAATCAATCGTCAGATTCGAAAGTGATCCAAATAAATCTTGAGCTGACCCAAAAATATAACAGTATGGAGCATGTTATGATGAATTTTGCTGCATGTAACATATTTTTATTAATATTTATATGCTATTTCTTAATATTTTACCAAAAATATAAGATTTTTAAATATTTAGAGCCAAAATTATAATTTTGTAAGAAAAGATTCAGACCCAAAAATATATCATCGAAATCTAAAACCCAGACCCAAAAAATATAGTCAAGTGGTGCTGCCCCCCTTGGAAGGGTGACACTCCCTAAATGAAATGAAAATGAACTCATTAATCACAAATTTTGAACCTTACACTGTAATATTGTCATATTTACTTTCCACTACGATTTTCTCCTCCCAAAAGCTTCCAATTTCATCAAAGAAATACAAATGAATTAATCAAAAAAATACGGTACACTTACTTCTTTGAAATCAGCTTTCTCGATGTAAATGATTTTAGACAGTGGTACTTTATGTGAACCGGAAGAATCATTTCCTGGAATATTTGGTACTTCAATCGTTCGTTCCTAGAAACAAGAATAGATTTACTTCATAACTTCATACCAAAATTATCGGATGGGTGGATGTAAAATTGATGAGTGACCCCTCTGGGACAAAAAAGAACAGCAACTACAACAAGCTAAGCAGGCAGTTTATGGTGAGAAAAAAGGCTAGAGACATTTAAAGCCAATTTAAAGGAGTGCGAAATTTCTCTTCGCACGGCACTTCTCTCTACAGGAACCCCGTTATGAAGGTCAACCGGGAATTTATTTGGTCAAGAGGAAAGTTGCAAGGATTTCCAGAGTCTGCGTGTATACAAATAATTTTAAACTATACAAACTATTTCAAGATACTATTTATTAATTTTCAAAAAAAAGTATTGTTTTTAAAAAGCAAAGATAACAAAATCAAATTTTAAAATAACTTACCTCTTCAGGTAAATTAGCAATGACAATTTTCAAAGGATCAAGAACTGCCATGACCCTGTAATGTACAAAAAGAAAATTGATAAATATTATTTTCTAAACTCTTTCACCCAGGGAAGAACCATCTGCCCAATAGTTATTCAACGCAAAACCTCATGAGTTAGTGATAGTATTTTTTTAACGTGACTAGCCTGCCAAAGTCTCAAGATGACATGTTTCCAGTAAGGGACATTGGTTATACATAACCCTCCACAAACCCCAGCAAGCTGGTACTAATTTTACCCTTTTATATCTATATAACATCGTGTTTCTTTTGTAACAACAAAGAATGATCAAGTCATGAAAAGAAAATATATATATATAATTAAATGTGATTAAGTTAATAAAACCAAAGGTTGTGGAAACCGTTGATCTGCGGTGGCAAGGGGTCTCTACGTAGTGATAGCTAGAAACTGGCTAAAAATGAACGTGCTGAACCTGACGATTCCACAACGTAACATAAAACAAGAGAAGAAAGCAAAAATTCACTGTTCACCTTGTGGCAGTGACGTTTAGGACTTCTCTTACACACGATTCAAGTAAGGCTGGGTCGATGGTGGATTGTGACATGGTTACTCCAATCTGTAATAAACAATTTTAAGATTTTAATTGTTGAGAATATATTTTCCTGGAGTAACTCAGTGCAAGTCCAAGGTTGGAAAATGCACTTTAAAAAATATTTTTTTAACGCTGAAGAGAGCGAGATGAGTCTACGCCGAAAGACGTAAAATCTTTCCTTTTCATTGCAATGATAAATTGCATTGCTATATTCCAACATATACAAATCGCATGGTTATATTCAGAACAGAATTATCTTTACAAAACATTTACCTTTGAGCAAAATAAATTTATAGCCTCTGATGGAAACCCTCTTCTTTTCAAAGCAGTCAATGTGAACAATCTTGGATCGTCCCAATCTCTGAAAGTCAAAATACAGTTGAAATTTCAAAAAATAAACATTAGAGATATACGGGCAATGCGCGCATTATCTGCGGGCAATGCGCGTTTTTAGAATGTCTTCAGAAATGCGCAATAATGTGCTTGCAAACCAATTCAACTATAATTCAAATTACCCTCGGTTTAAAAAAAGCTGCGCTCAGACCAAACGTGAACTAGACTGGCTCCAAGTCTCTCTCTTTTCTAAAAAGGAAAACACGACGAGAGAAAATTAAGGAACGGAGGAAGAAATTCTTCACAAAATAGCACAGATTGAAGAGGTAACAAGAGGGGTTGAAAAGTTTTCTTCGTGCATGCGACCATTCTAGTTGTGGACCTTCTAGCTTGGGATAAGTCATTGCAATCTTGTGGGGCATTCACATCCAGAAGTCCCGACATTTTTGACCCCTGAATATGCAAAAGCATATGCAAAAAATTGAAAGTTCTTCCTGTAAATATATATACATTATTAAAACTGACATTAGATTTCCATGTGCATACTCCTTGCTAATGTTCACTGGTCGGTAGTGCTAGATCATTGTTGAGATGAGGACACAATCATCTCTAGACGTATGACAAATATTATTCGTTCTTAAAGGTCATATTTAAAAAAATAACAGTTTAAGAACGAAGTGTTATTTGTCATATATCTAGAGACGGTGTATGTCTTTGCCTCCACCATGATTTAGTCTATCTACCATGTTTGTTCAATAATCGAGTGATCTGTATGGAAGTTCTGACTACTTTCAAGATGCGGTTTGACCCCACTCACCCGCTGTAGTGTACTCGGGTTTGGATAAACAGGCAAAAAATGTTGCAACAGCCGTAAATAAAGTTGAAATAAATTTCACCAAGAGCAAATACGTTGCACTTCGTGTCTTTCTCGTTTTCTTTTTTACCGAAATTCAACATACATTCAATTGCCATCATGAGCAATGTGGACAATTTTGCTTTGTTATAAAAAAAAATTAACTTCTGCGGAGGAGCATGTTTTCCTCCGCAGACGTAAAATTAAAAATATTTTCCTACGCAGAGGTAAAAACATCTTTCTCCGCAAGAGTAGAAGAAATAAAATTATAACAAAAAAAAAATGTCCATATTCCTCAAAAATCTAACATAAAAAATTTTATAAATGCATAAATAAACTTTATATCTCACCTGACTATCTTGTTTGCTATTAATTTCCCAATTTTCCTTTTCGATACGACCGTGTACAAAAGATTCAATCTTCCATATTCCCACTGAACAGGACAATATAAGTCGATAGCGTTGCACAGCCAATAATATGAAGAACGCCTTTAAATAATCAAAAATCATAATTATCATTGCCAAAATCGCATTAACAAAAACATAGGCGAATTTTGTAACAACAGTGAAATTAATACGCTAGTTTCAAAGTGATTATCCTTCTAGAGCAAAACAAAACTCTCTCAACTGAAAAACGAAAACAAACAATGTTGCCGACGAGATGTTTTCATTTTCTAGTTGATAGAGTTTCACTTTGTCCTGGAAGGATAATCGCTTTGAAACCAGTGTGTCTATTTCACTATTATTACAAAATTCGTCTCTGTTATTGACCAACATGAAAGTTCGGCCATTGGTTCCCATATGAAAGAACAACATGCGAAGAAAACTGACAGCTTAGAGAAGCAGTTCAGAATATTGCGAAAATATCGAAAATTCTCTTCCTCGAAGACTCAAGAACAACATTGAACAAGTTGGATCCAGCTGCCGCTGAATTGTTTACTTAGATTTGGAGCCTAGATACAGGAGCCAAAATTATTCATAACTTTAGCGCT
Source organism: Phacellophora camtschatica (assembly GCA_036873815.1). Lineage (NCBI taxonomy): Eukaryota > Metazoa > Cnidaria > Scyphozoa > Semaeostomeae > Ulmaridae > Phacellophora > Phacellophora camtschatica. The sequence continues at coordinate 16,059 of JAYJMH010023426.1, forward strand.
CTTTTGAATTTTGCATTGTGGGTTAAAAATTCCCAATGAACAATCAAGAGCGTATATTATTTTTGGAAACCTAATCTTTTGTTTGCAAAATTCTCGTTTGCAATTCTCATTTTTCGTGACCTCAATTCGCAGTTTTGAAATGTATTCCTGTACAATCTTTAGAAAGGTTGTCTATAGTGATAATAGTATAAAGTAAGATTTACCTAGACTGGAATTCTTTTGTGCAAAGCGAGTGAGTAATGTGTTCCAATGAGTCATTCAGACAATGTGTGAAGTCATAAGTTGGATAAATGCACCTGGAAAATAAAAAATGGGGTACGTTCAAAGTCTTTCACCCCGGGAAGGGTCATATGGCTCATTGCTAAACAACGTAAAACGTTGTATTTTTAGGAGGTAAATTGATAGAATTTTATATAAATTTCAGATATTTAAATGAAAGTTTATCTTCTGAACTAACTTGGTTTGTGCGTGCTATCTACACATTGCAAAATAAAATTTAGATCAGATCCTTTTCAATTTCTTTTGTTGCTATGCTTTGAAGTTGAAAACTATGATTTTTCTTTCAATAACGTCGTCGTTTCCTTCCACCCACGACTCCTTGATGTCCGACTACAAATTTTCATGTTTTTCTAAATTTTCAAAAGATAAATCCACGATAAAAGATAAATAAATATATGAATGAATGATGAGAAATATAAATAAAAACGAATACCATTTGTCCCCAGTACGATGATGTGGTGTGAATTTTATTCTATAAGCAACAGGATCCATCTTCCCGTCTTCTAAAGTACATTTCATTCGAAGCGTCGCCTGTAAAGAAATACAAAGCAACGAACATTAATCGTGGGCCTATAACCTTTATCCATGTCAGTTCCCAAATTTTTCCCAAATTGTAAATACTATTAAATCAGAAACAAAAATCGAAATAAATAAAAAGGAGAATAGTTTGTGCAACCTACCAGGTGACCCCAAAAAACCTATCCCCGTTTGCAGGGCTATGGCTTGCAATCTGTGAAACTTTAAATTTCTAATTGTGTTCAGAACGATGTCTGAGGGAAAATTTAGAGTCTGTGATATCATCCATGTCATCTACAGTCACGTTTACATTGTAATTGGTAGTTTCACGGGTTTCAAGCTATGGCCTTGCAAACGGGAAGGGGGCAGAGTATTTTTTGGGTCATCCGGTAGTAGCATTCAATAAAATCAAATATTATTATTGCAGGGCTATTATTGCAATTTAATATCGTAATAATTTAATAATAATAATTTTCATTTACAACACGCAAAATTATTATATTTATCTAAGACGTCCTTTAAACTCTACAGGAATCTAAAACGTCGCTTAAACTCAAGGCTGGAGCGCAACTGGTAATTTGATAGGGCAGAGGTTCCATTGTAAGTGACAGGCACCGTCTCCACCGTAGTTGTTTAAGATGCTTAGCATGTCCATTAATTGCTGCATAATCTCCAAAATCATAACAAAAATGCTTCCAAAATTAAGGAAAAAAGCCATGATTTTTCGATAAAGGGCAGCCCAGGACCCCCCTCCCTAGTTGGACCCCTGAGCTTTAAGAAGCTTGAAATATAAACTAACCATGATCACTTAAATTTAAAGCAAAGCCAAATACTACACGAATAAAAAAGCTTAAAAATGTTTCAAATCAATCAATACATGCCTACCTTTCCTTCATCAATTTTCCCCATTTTCATATCCTAATAAAATAAACAAAAATAATTTGAAACGTCTACAAAGATATAATTATGTGGAAAATTTTTACATTGCTATAGCAAAGGGAAGTGTTGTGTTCAAAAAGATGAAACCAGAAAAAGAAAATGTCAATAAAATTCAGTGTATCATGTACTTGATTAACTATTTTACAAGTGATACTCTAAACGCCTCACCCAGCCCCAATTATTGCAATTTTTACTTTGTTAAATTTCGAAAAAAGCAAACTGCAATTGTTTAGGCTGCAATTGTTGCGCGGGGGGGGGGATAGAGTAACAAAGGATAATTCAACTAGACGTCGCATTAGCATTAGCATTAAGTAAACATAACAAGCCTTTAAACCTCAAAAAGAACAAGCGATTCCTCAATTGGCCTATCTCTCCATGGACTCGGTGGTGGGTTTCTTCCTTTAATTTCTTCATATTCTTGATGACAAATATACGCTAGTCCCCTGCAATAAAAAAACATCAATCAACTTTGATTAATGATGAGATAGTTGAAAACAATTTATGCTCGAATTTACTTTCCAACCCAACTGTATATCCCATCTCTTGTTTTCAAATACGGCGAGAACCCACCAATAAGAAACTGACTTATCAGAAACCACAGGATGATTTTTGGCAAAAATTTAAAAATTATTTTTGAAAATTGATTGAGAGTTATATTTATAATTTAAATGATGGAAATCACTTCAGATAATAGAGGAGTATTGCTACGACGTTTTTATCACATTATTGGCAGCAGCATACAGTTTCCCAACTCTGTCTATCTTAAATATTAAGCCAAAATATTATGAAAACAGACAGGCCGATTTTCAAAACCTGTTTCCTATTGGCGGGTTCTTACTGTAGATCTTTAGGAGAACAATAGAAGAAGAATAGGATGAAGAAGGAGAACAATAGAAGAAAAATAGGATGAAGAAGGAGAACAATAGAAGAAGAATAGGATGAAGAAGGAGAACAATAGAAGAAGAATAGGATGAAGAAGGAGAACAATAGAAGAAGAAGAATAGGATAACAATAGAAGAAGAATAGGACAAAGGAGGAGAACAATAGAAGAAAAATATGATAACAATAGAAGAAGAATAGGATGAAGAAGGAGAACAATAGAAGAAG
>JAYJMH010023437.1:0-44357 GCA_036873815.1 Phacellophora camtschatica
AGACAGACAGACAGACAGACAGACAGACAGACAGACAGACAGACAGACAGACAGACAGACAGACAGACAGACAGACATAAAAACGAAATTTCGATGGATTTTTCCTGTTAATTGGAAATAAATCCGGGCATGAAAGGATTCACATTGTATTGCACATAATATTTAGCGCTGAAAATCATCAAAATAAAGCAAACTTCTACCAATTAGGCTGTTAGATGTCCCAAGAAATATTGCACAAATCTAAACAAATCTGATGTTTAAAGCACTGTTCTTGATGATAAATTTTAATATCGTCGTTGTTTATAATCCTGCATGCTTGGCTTAAAATTTGGAATATTTAATATATTCAAGAAAATGATCTTGGAATATATTTAGAATTTATTCAAACTTTTCACAAAACCTTTACACCAAGTATCCAATTAGCTTATTTACCAAATGTATATAGTCCATTTCAACAAACAATATATTTCCAATCTCTCACCAACATCTTAAAGTAGTTTTCATTCTCAAACTAAAACAAAACAATTTCCATGATTTCAGAACCATAAAATCAATCCAAAAAAACTAAAAAGCAACTTACTTGAGCTTGCATATTTCAAAAATAGATGAAGCCTTTGAAATTACAAATTCTTCCCAGATTGCAGCAGTGACATTTTTTTGGTGTACATTTTTTGACAAAATTTGGAGTAAGTATGGAAAAATGCGTGGCTAAAAAATAAAAACAGACTGAAGAGCAAAGAGCATTAAAAATCAACATCATTTCCAGAGTTATATTTCAGAGAATAAATACCCCTCGTTAACTGCTCCAAATTTTTCATAAAATCATGCTGAGTCGTTCCACAATATACAATACACGATTCCTATAAAGATGGTGGTTAGTGATTTAGCGCAATGAATGTCGGGAAAGAGCCCTTCTAGTTACAGATTCTGAACGCAACAACTACGCAATATCCAAAAAACAATTTGCAGTGGTAAAAACTGGAACAAACAAGTAGAAAAACAGCAGCGAGCTTCAAGTTCTATCGTAAAAACGACGGCGATAAATCCACGATAACCCGAATCTTTCAACTGAAAAACTTTATAACAAAACTGAATATGTTATTAAGGCAAACTACGAGCGACGATAATATCATCATGATATTCCTCATGAACTAGCTTCGACGGTCTATTTTACCAAATATTTTGCTTTTTTTCAAATGTTCGGTTGTTGCGTAGTTGTTGCGTTCAGATGCTGTAACAACACATTCGCTTTTTCCCGACATTCATAAACAACACATTTTGGACTTCTTGTTCTTTAAGCTTTTGGAATGTTTGGAAGATCTAAAAGAACATACTCTTCTTTTGAAGACGTTCTGCCACAATTATCTCAGCGTATGAATCGAAATTGTGGTCCAGAATACTGAAGGTTTCGTCAATATAAATAGCAGGAAACACATACCTGTCTTTTCCATAAATCAGTTGCCAGTCGAATTGACAGTGGAAGGAGAGACAAAGAGTTTCCTAACATGGTAATAGTTTTCAAAATTGGAGCAATCAGTAGCTGAAACAAACAAAAAATAAACATTAGAGCTTCGGAAAAAAGCTGTATATAGAAAATTGACTTCACTAAAAAATGAGAAAACTTTCAAATAAACTGAGAGAAAAAATCTATAAATATAAACACATCTATAAATATAAAAACACGTTGAAAAATACAATTACCTTAACAATACCACCGATGGCAAGCAAACAAAATCGAATCAAGAGATACAATTATAAATTAAAACTCTTGCAATGCATTAGTCTTTCTAAATGCATCTACAGATTAAAATGTAGGTTTTTCATACAACGTCCAAAGCATATTTGCACACCACTTTCGCCTGTATGCCTTGGTCATACGCCAGTAAAATCCAAAGACCAGGTATATCTTTCTTTCAATTTAAATATACAGCAATTTGTTTTCTGCAGTTCACATCCGTGAAATGACATTGCATTTTGCAAATCGTGACAAGACACACTGACCACAACCACAGGGCGCTGAGAGCATAATAGCTATCTTGTCGTTAAACAAAATTTACACTCTACGCTGGCGTAAATTCTCGCTTTTGCGATGTTACTCAAAATAACATAAGATAACTTTGTCTTTCATTTACCAGTTCCTTTGTTTACTATTTGAAATAGCCAATGAATAAGCAGGATTTATGATAACATGACAAAAATTCCGTGATGTCGTTGGCTTATTTCGTAATGTAAACGAACTCATGTTTGGATCAAATGCAAAAATATCCTATGTTTATCAAAAAGAGTATACGAGTTAATATACCTCACTCAACTACACACGGAAAAATATCTCCTGAATAATCGCGTAGACGTAAATGTCTTGCTTACCTTGTGAACAGCAAGATCAGGTAAAAATTCCAAAATTTTAAACTTTATTGATGGGTGTCTGCAAGAATTAGCTGTATGTAACAAAAGTGGCAGAAAATCCATAGCCTAAAAAAAGTAAAATTTCTTATTAGTTTTCATGTTAGGTTGCCAAATAAAAATAAGATGTGCAAGTTTCTTGAAGAGCAAAGCAGTATGTACAAGATGCCTACATACCTTATTAACTCAAAAATATACATCACAATGTTTATAAAAAATGTATAAATTACAAAATTTCCTACATAAATTGTTAATAAATTCTTAATAAATTCCATTTTGGCTCAATACCACCATCAAAACAATGATCCAAAATATTTTTAAAATTGTTTCCAAAATCGTCAGTGTTCCAAAAATGTTTTTTTGAAATTATATCTGTGGAAATTAAGTGTTTTCTTGAAATTACCTAATTCATAACCTAATGCTGTAAATTTTCTAAAAACTGTAAATAAAAATTCATGTTACTAAGAAACAAGACTTATTTATCAAGAACGTTTAACAGCCCCAAAACATCATGTATGTATGTATGTATATATGTGCATTTATATATATGTATATACTGTGTATATACAAATTCACGCATACAATCAACATACCAGCGAAGCATCTCCCTTTGCAAGCTTTGCAACAACACCCAATAATTCTTTTATGACGCCATCATCTTGTGGATGCACCAACAATGTTGAGAGAATCAGCAAAAGTGACTCACACGGGTTATCTATCTGTTTCAGTGCTTTTAGAAAGTCTCTTGCAGTTGATGAAGAACTTAAATGAAGAAGAATTATAATCGTAAAAGAGCAATACTGGGTGTCCCAAAAATATTTACACACGTTCGCAAAGCAGCTGTGCATAATTTGTTGCTTGTTTCAAATGGAAAAGGCTTGGAATCAAAGATTGATATCGTACTTGACAATATCTACAGAAGAATCATTGAGTTGTGTGCAATGAAAAACAAAATGTAGAGTCTCCGCAAAGGTTTGGTAACAATAAAAGTTCACAAGCTTGTGTATAAAAACACATTTGCGAGGAACTCGAGACTACAATTTTGCAAACAAACTTAAGAAACTGATAGGAAACTACAATGCCTAGAATAACAAACTTTGAGCCTCAATGCGGTTTAAAAAATACCGAACTCCAGAATTCCTCATGACAAGAAACAGAATAAAGAATTACCTTTGAGCCTCAAATTTCATGAAAATATTAAAGAACTCCAACATCAGTTCTGAGCAAAAGTTCTTTATAAATCCAGCTTTCAAAGCAATTCAGCTTCAAATAATCATATAAAGTATTTTCTAAAAACAATACCGTCCAATGTTATGCAGCAGAACAGAATGGTGTTTTCCAAGTGCAATTTCATCTGTAGTAAAATCTTCGACATCAACTTCATTATCAGAAATCTGAAACAAAAACCTCAATTTTGTGTATTGAAAATAGGAAAATGCATGAAAAAATTTCTAAAATAGTTTGTAGCGCAAAATGTTGTGCTTATATGTAACCGTATGAAATTGCATTCTTAAAAGCTGCAGTGAGTTAAAAATAATAATAATAATGAATATTCTATATTTAGTCGGTTCTATTGTCTCTAACAAACTCTTTTTAAAATACACTTCTCACATTTGATATCATTTCTACAGACAATACTTTTATAACACAAATGATATCCTCAAATTAAACCATAGGTTTTAAAACACGATCAATGTTGTTCGTACAACGTGCTCTTTACTGTTTTCTATCTTGTGAAACAGCTGCGCTTTCGCTGCGAGGCTTTTTCTGTGCCTATGGAGCAGCGCTCACGAGAGAGAGAGAAGCGAAGGCGCAACAGTTTCAAAGGATAGGACACAGTAAAGAGCACGTTGTAGGAACAAAATTAATCGTGTTTTAAAACCCATGATTGAACTATCATTATCGGCCTTTCCACTTGAAATCATCTACCGATAAAAACGATAACAAAGAATACATTACCATGCTAAATTCAGTTCCACCATTTTGAACTAAAATCTGGACATTCTTGAATAAATTTCGTGCCATCTTGTGACATTTGACAAGCTCTTCATCTCCCGCGCTGGTTGATATTGTTATGATCAAAGGAAGGACAAACAGTTTTGAAATTGTGCTGACACGTGATGGAGAATATGTTTTGGCGTAGCATGGAAGTATGTAAAGTGCTATGATCATAAAAAATGAGAGTGCAAATCAGTTTCAAATCTTAACCAAATTTTAATCGGTTTTCAATGTCAACAAAAATAAATAATATACCGCTTAATCTCTCATTCTCCAACTCGAATTAGCTCAAACCAAACATCTATTTAAGTCAAACTGTTTTGTATATTTCTTGAGAGCTTCCAGTGTTGATTCAGCATAGGTTGTTTCAAAAACTCTCGAACGTTTCTCGAACGAAAGTTTCATTCTTTTTGAGAGTTAGAAATAGCAGGGTTCAACTGTACAGAGTAGACCCTCACTTGAACTGATTTGTATATCTCTCGAGAACTTTCAGTTTTGATTTTCCTTTGGTTATTTCGAAAACTCCTTATCTCGAACAAATTTGTATTCGCCTTGAGAGTTTGAGATAGACGGAATTCTCTATTAAAACAAAATGCCTTCAGTGAAGCATTGAAAAATTAAAACAAAGAGAAACGAAATAAACAATTGATTACCTATCTTCAAAATATTTTCAGCGTATATGGTTGGGCTTCGAAACAACAACAACGCAGTCAAAAGCACACACTCATCAGAAAGCATGGCCTTAAAAAAAAATATTTAATTTACTTTTCTGACTTTTCTAACTTCAAATGAAATTGCAACTTTTCCGTTGGTCACTCAGCAGTACAATGGAAAACAGAATTGAACGTTGGTACTCACATATGCTTCGATTTTCTCTGAATATACCCTTGCAATCTCTAGCCTGAGATCAGGCTCACCAAAATCAAAAATTAATTTAAAATTAAAGTTAAAAAAATTTTCAATTTTCAATTTTTAATTTTCAACAATAAATAAAACAGGCATTACCTTCGGTTGACTTATGAAAATCTTCAACAAAAAATGAAGATGCGTTGAAACACTTTGTTTTGCGTCTAAAAGTTTATGACAATTAGAAAGAACTTAATATCCTAGTTGGACAATAACACCAGCGAATATGTCTGCAACAGAAATGCACGATTAGTCTCATTATGAAAGTACGAAATTCATTCTCAGTATAAAATTACATGTGTCAGGTTTCATCTGAAAATATTCCTCTACATAAAAAGTTTCGTCTCAGTATAAAAGAAATGAGTCTTAGTACAAAGATTTATCTCATTCAGCACAAAGAACATTTTGATTACTTGGTGAATCATGTGCTGTGCATGGTTTTAGTGATGTCAGTATGTGCAAAATAAGTACACAACATCAATTTTCCAACCTTCCTCCACGGAAATTAAATTGACGTTCTCAGCCTTGCTTTCCTTTCTTTCTCGTTAGCGTCAACAACAAAATTTCCTTTTAATGTATGCCAAAAGTTTAGCATAATAATATATGTCTTATTTTGAGATACATTGCTATGGATCTATTCTAGTCAATTTTAAGCCATATATATTTAATTTTATGCGGTTATAAACATTGTTGATAAAAACATGACGAAGAACAAAGTTCAAAATATTTCTTGTATTCATTTGTACGTAAGTCGAATTAAAATATTTTATTTATTTACTATAAACATTTCGTTTGTTTCGATAGTGAATGTTGCGTGACGTGCCAGTAATTTTTTGCAGATTAAAGCAAAAATAAAAGATGATAAATAAACAAACAAAATTAATTAAATTAAAATTTTTTTAAGAGAGATTTTCAGTCATTTCATCCAAGGAATAGATTTCACAACTTTCTGAAACATTAAATCAACAAAATTTTGTTTGAAAAAATATTAGTCATGCCAAAATCAAGTAAAGTAAAAGAGAAAACAAACATCCACACAAACCGTTTTCAGGTATAGCTAAAAGGCATTGAACCAACTCTTCGCTTAGGATAACATTTTCGTTAATTGAAAGCCCTTCGGTCTGCATAAAAATTATCAAAAAGTTTTTTTCAAATCTACAAATTTGCTAACGTTCTATTTACATGGAACATTCACACGGACATTCAAATTTTCACATGTTCATTGTCTACGAAATTAATCTAAAACATGCAAATATTTACATTAATTGACCAGAAAATAAAATATAATATATCTAAATCCTCAACCACTTTGCTTTTTAAATTTTTCTTATAAATTTTCAAAAAAACTGTTTTCCATTTTAGAAATAATAACATTCAAAGTTTTCTGAATAAAAATAATTTCAGAAAAATTAGTGAAAAAACATTTTTTCTGATTCTAAAAATGTGTGCCTTACCTTCCTGTACCGAATTAATTGAACTAAAAATTTGCATATTTCCCGTGCTTCATCTGTCTTTTTAAAATTGAACAATTCTCTGATGACTTGCAACATTGCTGAGTGCAAAGCTAAAACTTCCCAAGACTTTGTACAGCGTTTTGGATCCAGATAAATAAATGTCAATAAAGGCTTGATCCCAGCTAAGATGTATTTCAAACATCTGCAAGTTAAAATTTAATTGAGTAAAAATACAGCCAACGATAGAAAAAATCACAATTACTGACTGTCAAGTTTGATGTTTTCCATTCCAGCTAATTCTTCGCATCAACTAGGTGGCACAGAAAAGATCCTATAAGTTAGAAAGTTGCTGTGGAGGAGCTTTACCTTTAATAATTCTGCTTTTGCTTGAATTTGACATGAAGGGCTTCAATTCATAGTTTGATACCTTGTTTGCCAAAATCTACCCAATAATAACTGAGTTATACTTAATCTACCCAATAATAACTGAGTTATACTTAATCTACCCAATAATAACTGAGTTATACTTTAATGAAACCAAAAGGGAAAGATTGCTGCTGCTGCAATTTGCTGCAAATACGACATTACAGCTTTGAGAAAGCCATTAACAGTGACATTCCTTTAGTGTAGTTCAGGGATCAGCCATGTGCATCAACGTCAAGAAAGATTTAATTACCGCAATAATTTGATTAGGCCCCCTCTCGAATAAGCCCCCCTATTTTTTTAAAACTGAAATCGAATAATCCCCCCTCTGATATTCTGTTAGATTCAGTAAAAAAGACAACACATTGATCACAAACTTACCATAATTTTTTTTCGTACAACCATACCTATGTTGAGTTTTACATAATATAATACTCTGCATCTTTTTTAGATAATACTCTCAGGGAAGCTGACTTTTGATTAAGCCCCCTCTCGAATAAGCCCCCCCTAGCAAAGGTCGAATTTTGAATAAGGCCCCAGGGGCTTCATCAAATTATTACGGTATTGAAACAAAAGCTCCTCCATAGCAGCTTAACAATTTTCGGGCAACTCAGTAGTAAAACAAAAGCAGTTACAGAAGTACATGTATACTTTAATGTTAGTGTTAGACAGCTAAATTTGGAGGGGGGGGGGGTAGCTTAATTTACTTAAATCATATCAAGCAAGAACATTGCATTGATCTGCCATAAATATGATTATGATATGATTCTTAATATACCTTAATCAAATCTTGATCAGACACATGCATTTTCATATGCATCCAAAAATATTCATACCAATAAATATTCAATCAAAGATAACTTAAGAACAAAACCTAAACAAATGTTTACAAAATTAATAATTTTAGAAAATTCAAATACAGCATGCTTCAATATATTTAAATAGCAAACTTAAAATTCTAACCTTTGAAATCCTTCAATTGCTGCTTTGTAACCCTCTGTGATTTGCTTGATCATTATGTCACAAGAATCTGGTCGTTGTTGAATAATAGTTATAAAGGGATGAGGTGATGACCTTTGGAATTATAAAAAGTGAAAGAAATATTAGTTAAAGACATAATTTTTCAATTTCATTCAACCAGGCGCTAATTGTTCTGATAAAAAATTGTGTCAGCTTTGTTTCATTTTTGATAGTCAATTTAGTATTTTTATATAGTATAAGTCAATTTAGTATTTTTATATTATATAGTATTTTGATAGCCAATAAGGTATTTTTTCTCTGTCAAAATAAAACTTACTAGTACCTGCATTCTCATAATGTTGCCCAAAGCAGGAAAAGTCACATTAAATAATATAGTTTCTGCCTATGAATAGCATCACATGTCTATTAATACGTAAATTAAGAAGATTAATTAGATTAGATTAGAAAATTAGATTTTTAAAATAATGAATAAGCAAGCACAAAGGGTTTGCATGGTCCTCGATTAAAACTCCAATTGATGCAATGCCAAAACACAGATCCTCAAACTCAAATCAAAGTTTTGGTGTTTGAGCATCCCAACCAATTTGAGATTCTAAAAGAATTTGTTGTGGTTAAACATCCTCAAGATATAAACCATGCCAATATTTTCATTCTGAATGTGTAATTTATAAACATTATTGTCTTCAAAGCCAAAACCAAATTTTAAACATAAAGTTGGAAATAGAGACCATATAAAGTAAACAAGACAAATATTTTTTCTGACATGGTCCAATACTAATCTGACAAAATTGCAAAGCATTTTCTAATTGCCCACAACAAAACATCTTTTAAAAATTGATACACAGCAAGATACATTTCTGCAACCTAGATCAGAGGTTTGTTCACAAATCACAAACTTTGAGAGCAAACCTCTGATCCAGCGTAGAGTTCCTTAATAAAATTAAAATTAGCTTTTGGAGGCTTCATCACAGACTGTAAATTCAGTTAAATATTATAGCACATATAAAATAATAATGATATTAACAAATTTTCAAAATATTAAAGTTAATATATTTAAGCACCTCATCTTGTACAGACAAATATACTCTCCATTCATGTCTAATTGTTCAGAAATGTCCATTACAAGCAGATCCCATACTGATGAAATGAGACACACAAGGTTCCTAAATAACAAACATGGTACTTACTCATTAAGTTATATAAATTTACAAAGTAAATTTCATTAATTTTCAATGAAGTAAATTAAATATTTATTTAAAGAATTAAATTAAAAACTGCCTCCATTTGCAGGGCTGTAGCTTGAAATCTACAAGGCTACATATTTTAAATTGCACTCAAAATAATGTCCGAAAGGCAAACTTAGAGTTTGGGATATCATCCAGTCATCTGTGATCATGTTTACCTGTACAAAACTGGAAATAAAAATTGCCCTTATTTGTCAGCTTTCAAGTCAATTTGGAGGAATTTCATTATTTGTTTCCAGTTTACATTGTGACATTAAAACAGCATGCTGGCTGCTAATATTAACTTGGGAGTTTCATTAGTGAATATTTTCAGATTTTAAACTCCCAAGTTGCCATTTAAGCAAGCATGTCATTTTACTATCAAAATGTGGACTGAAATTAAATGATGGTTCTTTAAATTAATTTGAAAGCTCACATATTACAACAAATTTTAATTTCACGTTTTTGACAGGTAAACATGATCACAGATGACTGGATGATATCCCAAACTCTAAGTTTGCCCTTCCCACATTGTTTTGTCTAAAATTTGAGATATGTAGTCCTGTGGATTTCAAGCTACAGCACTGCAATTTTTTGGGTCACCTGCTATGTGTAAATATAAAAAACTATTCTCTAAACTCTTTCCAGCATGGGTATACAAGAAACTTGTTAATTTTTCATTTTTAAATTAAACATAACAATTCCCTTTTAAATGTGAATCATTGCATTGTATTCAATTACAATTAAATACTTTTAATTAATGAAATATTAGACCATATTATAAACAATAATAATATCAAAATAATGGTGAATGTATAATATTGAGTTTCTGTTCATTTTTTAAAAACAAACATGTTATCCTTGCATGTTATCAATATTTGCTAAAACATTGTTTAAAACATATCTTCCAATTTATATCTAATAAATGACACAAAATTCTTAAATAAAAATTAACATGTACCCAGCTGTAGCTGAAATTGTCAAAAATTTCTTGATAAGGTACTGTTTGCTGATAATTTTGTTTCTACATAATTTGACTAGCAATTTGTTGCTTGTGCTGACAAACTCAAAGCTCTCCTCATTATCACAACAGTGTTTCAATAGCTGAGCAATTCCATCAATCTAAAAATAAAAATGAATTTGGTGAGCTATTTGCAATTTATGAACAAAATGCTAAAGGAAATCAGACAAATCTTTCCCTTTACAAATAAAAATAATAACACTTATGCATTTGTACAGCACTAAAATCTATATACATATATTCTAAAGCACTGAAATACTAACACACATACAACTCAAGAATCCCAAAAATAGCACAGAATTACAATTTAATATTTATGGTTTACATGTATCATGCACTATCTTCAGATTTAGCATATATATTATGAATTAAAGAGCTGTTTATATGAGGCAGGCTGGTCCACCTTGCCAGGGTGTTGATTTGAGTTTCAAAAAACTGTGACTGACAAGGGGGTTTGACTCATTTGTCAGATGTGAAGGGTCTTAAACAATTGTTATTGTCAAACCAATTTCTTCTCCATCTTCCTTTGCTGGTTTAATGACCAGTCCTGCAAGTAAATTTATTTCGAATTAATTCATTAATTCCAGAGCATAAAAATTCAATCCTTTATCCACCTGGTCAGGGTTTTCCAAAGCTCCTTTTTCTTCATATTGTACTTTCACACTGTTGTAAATTCTGAACAGATTCTATGAACAAATCAAATTAAACAATAGCAATAAAAATATTTTGCAAACAAAATTTAGTCAAGAAATTATTTTTACATTTCTACCTGAATTTTGTTAAAATTGTTTGACTGTAAGTAAAAATGACATAGGAATCCCTAAATATCATAAGCTTGAGATTTTTATTGCTATAAATTTTACAAAAGATGTAGAAAAGCTAAAATCGGTTCTTAAAAATGTAACCTCTTTGTTTGCAAAAAATCAAATCATCAAATCCAATTCCAATTTATTTCACAGTCGCAGTCATAAATTTAATTTCTTATAATTTTGTACCAATGACAAATTATTCATTGATATATCATGTCAAACCAACACTCAAAAGGTAGGATCCTGTACACAAAATAAACTTTACAATCTAGCATACTTTGTTTGTAGATGTACTATGTAGTTGTAGAGTTCCTTTTTTAGTTTACTTTTATTAATATCATTTTCATTCATTTAAAAACATCCGACAAGAAGTGCTCAGTTTCGTAGTAAAATGCATTACTGTATTCGTTACCTGACGTGTGTGTGATCTATTTCGTTGCATAGTTTCAAGCTTTTCTGTGCGAGAAGAAGCAGCAGCCATCACGGATTGGCAGTAATTCAATTCAATGTTGCCGCCAAAACAAAACAAAAAAATTTCAAAACGAGATTGTAATTGTCGTTGCTGTTGCTCAATCAAGTTACCAGTTTCGTCGTTTGTCCAGTTTGTTTCTTTTGCTTTTTATCAACGACGTTTTATCAAATAGCAGTTAAAGCAAAGAGCAATTAAAGTATGCCAAAGATGAAGAAAGAAAATTTCAAAAGAAAAGGTAAAGGTTTAATTTTTTGCTCTGCGCTCTGCCATTTTTTTATTGGAATTTTCCAAACATCCTGAGTCAGGTACATTTTGTTTGTTGTTCTGTTTTCCCGATCGGGTAAACAGTTTCCCAATCGACCAACATTTTGTTGCCCGATCAGGAAAGTTTACCGATCGGGAAAAATGTTCCCCATTTGGTTATGCCGAACTGGAAGAAGATCCTCACTCAAACAACTACTAATTAATTAAATTGGAAACCAAACCACATAAAACTAACCACCACCCCCAAGATTGGAAAATTTGCCTTGCTTGTGGGAAAGTTTGTCATGAAATAAACAAAGCCACAAAGGATTAGGTCACCAATCTATTGTTCACTTGCCCTTGTATTTTACAAACTTTCCAGTCTGTCCAGCTGCAGTTTTTGCTGCGCATAAATTCCTTTAAAAAAAAATATGAAAACTATAGGTCCATTTTTTATTGACTGACGCAAATTTAGCCATGGAAAAATTTTAATGACAGAAATCCACAGTGCAATCTGCAGTCTAGTCTGGTAAACCACAAAAGGGTATGCCGTGTCCAACGATTTTAACAAAAAAATGTTGCATGCCAGGACTAATGCTGGAACAAATTATCCTTCATATGTTTTATCAACAAGCTCATTGGTGCTGATCTGCTTGTTTGAATTTTTTGAACAGATTATATTACATGCTTTTAAGACGGGCTCTCTTATTGCCAATTCATTTACTTGCTCCTCAAGAGTCAAGAATTCTATTATATAAACTGTTTTTGTTTAATTGATTGATTGATTGATTTATTGCCATTGTATTTCTATATTGTGATATATGATTTAATTTAGTTGTTGCATTTTTATTAGAGTAGTAATATAAACTGAAAACTGAACATGGCATGAAATGGAAAAGAGTAATGTTTTTTAATACCAAGAACAGATTGGAAAGTATGTACTGCGCATGGCAGATCTTCTTCATGAAAAATGACATTGCGCAAGTAAAGCATTTTGCTCTCCAGGCTCTCAAGATTTGAAGAATTGTACTTTTCACTTTAATAACTGTAATTGTGTGCCTAATTCCAAGTGTGCAAATTTAAAAGAATAAAATGTCTTTGCAAGCACAATTTAAGCTTCCAGTCTGGATCAATATTACAAGAAATCTTAGCATTAATTTTGTTTGTTATTTATTATTTTGTTTATTTTGTTGTTTCATGTGAAAACATTTGTTGAAATTCCATTTTTTATTTAAGATGATGGCCATGATGGATTGAAACCAAAGAAAAATGGACTGAAAGATTTAAAGGACAAAAAGAAATTAAAAAAGAAGAAAGATATAAACAGCAAGTTTGCTGCTTTGAAAAATGTTTCTGGAAAAAAGAAATTCCTGAAAAAAGATTTTGGTAAAATTAATAAAACAAAGCCTGGAAAGAAGGAAAAATTTCACTCTAAGGTGATTTGAAATGTATATTTTTTACATGACCAAGACTCTGTTAATAATAATTTAAAAAACATGAATAAATAAATATATTCAACTCTCTGTAGTAAGAAAAATAAATAAATGTTAAATTGAGATTTGTTTAAACGCTGTTTGAGATTTTTTGATTGAGAAATTGAGATTTGTTTGAATATTGACAATCTTGATACATTGTTGTATCATTTGCTTTCAGTACACCAGAAAGTAATGCAAACAATTACATGAAAATATCTTGCCCTGCAAACAGCAGTTTATTATTTATGATATAATAATATAGATTTTCACTTCTGTGTAACAATTTTGCTCCATTACTTTCCCCTCCACTTTTGTATTTGTTTTCATTTCATTGTAGGACAGAAAGTTCATTTTGAGGCAGATCCTCAACCAGGACCCAATGAGAATATCTTCTATATTAATGTTGCCTTTCATTATATCTGTTTTAACCCTTATATTTATCTATTTTTCATAGGGACAGAAAGTTCACTTTGAGGCACAGCCTCAACCAGAACCCAACGAAAATGTTTTGTACCCATGTGGATCATGTGGCAAAGAAGTCAATGACAATGATGAGGCAATATTCTGTGAAGCAGGATGTGCTTACTGGTACCACAGAATTTGCACTGGTATGGGTAATGATGCATATGCATTGCTCACTAATGAGGACAATGCAGAATGGGTCTGTGATCAATGTATTGCAACCAAATCTATTCCATTGGTGAGGGTTGTACATTGAAAATAATGTACTGTACAGTAGCCTAATGTTGATTATGTCAGGAATTGTTTTAACAGGTGTATTTAATTTTAATTTATGTAAATTTTGTTTTAATTTAATTTATATTTTTATACATATGGTACATCCCTGCTCCCTCTGTTATTGTTAGTAACTCAGGGATCAGATCTGCTAAAAAAGTATTTGAAATATAAAATATTGGTCAGTCTAGAGTCAAAAACATGTATGCAAGGATCATCAAACAGAAAAAACGGAACAGGTTTCTGCACAACACTATCATTATATCTGGAAGTTATTCACAAATGCAAGTTGTTGTTTCACTAATTAGTCTTACTATTCATTTTAAAATTGATTTCAAAGTCAGACTTGTGACAAGCAAAAGTGCCAGAAACTTTTAGCCTTGATATTATACAAAGATTAAAAGAACTTTATCCTCCATTTTGAAGGTAAAGGTTCCTTATAAAACAAAAACTCTGTTTGACTTTTTAAGAAGTATAAAATTTGCTTGTCGTCTTGCCTGGTGACTTTATGGCATTTAGAATAAATATACAACATGAATGAAGCATAAATATATTCCAAGAAGTAACAGCAACAACTTTTTCAATCATCTTGTGGGTAGCATTTTATCTATTTGTATAGTGTTTGATATGTGCAAAATCAGAAGGAACGTACATTTTGAGTGAGCAACAAAGTCTCTTTTGGGGGGGATCCAATCGACTGTGAAATAACTAACTTAAGCTTCTTAAAATTCACCAAAATCTAATTTATGTATGTACTGTAATGTATTAGTTCTGTCAAATTATATATGTTGTAAATTGTATGTGATGCATCTTATGTAGACTTTACACTCTTATTTGCACACATTTTTAACAAGAAAGTGGTTCTATGAGAATATTTAGGCCAGTTTGAAAAGAAACTATCGCCACTCAAAAACATCATGGTCAGTTATTTTTAGAGTAAAAACAATCAAAAAACGACATGAGTTTCTTGTGAGAATATATGTGCTTAGAATTTTTCCTCGATGTTTTATTGATCTAACTTTACAAATAGAGTACAAAGTAGTTTAGACAATATATCTTTGTATAATTTTATTTGATTTTCTCAAGTGTTGCAACGGAATTTTATTTGATTTTCTCAAGTGCAGCTTATTTTCTGGAATTTTTCTTCGCTTATTACGAAAACTGATATTGTTTTCACTAGCCACAAAATCGAATTGATTTAAACGTCAATCAGTGTCGGGCCAAGGGGGCCGGATATAGATCAAAGCGGTGGGGGGGGGGCAGGGATTTCATATGATTATCAACCAGAGGTTTCCAACTCAGATTAAACTGTTGTATTTCTATATAACGTAGGCGAAAAATATTATATAATTAATTATATAATATTGAGTAGAAACTCCGCAAAACGGCGTGAAAAAAGACAAATGAATTAATTTATGAACTTGTATTTCGCCCCGGCATTCAGGGCTTCTTTAGAGTGACTACTCTATTCCATTCCAGCCATTTGACGTCACTCATACCCAGTTTTTCTTTATCTTTGAATGACGCCACACTTTCATAGATCTAAGATATGGAAACGGCTCTCAACATTTTGGTCTTTCTTTAGCTCATGATTTAGAAATTTATGTTACAAGTACTACATCACAGTTAAAGACACTCAAATGTAGAAACTAACCAAGTTTACTTCTAAAAAACTCATTATCATGAAAATGTTTAGTGGACGCTCAGAAAAATCAGTAGGCCTATCGAAATGTATTGAAAGTTATTAAAAGCTTTTTTTTATAAACAAACCTGCAGCGAAATGTATTGAAAATTATTAAAACCTTTTTTCATGAACATGTGGAAAATGTATTATCAAAGACATATTTTTTTGAATCTGCGGAAAATTCTTTTCATAATTTTCAATACATTTCGCCGCTGGATCATAAAAAAGGTAATTTTTGATACTGGTCTCCCTGTTGTGATAACCTGTGCCAAGATTTATTTCAAACTCGTTTTTCCTGCGCAGTGCCATATCTTTATCCGGGATATTTGATAGCATTAAAAATCTGACCAATCAAATGAAAGGTAGTGACAAAGCAACCAATGAAATGCATTGTGGCTCTAAATTCAAATTTCATTTCGTTTCACACACAAGCAGCAGTTAAATTCATCACTTCACTGATAAACAGCACAGACCAAGCACCGGTTTTTCTTGGTTAAAGTCAAGTCAATTCTGCATTGCAATGGCTGCTTTAAGGGATGTCTATTATTCTGATAAATACTACGATGAAATGTTTGAGTACAGGTAAGAAAATGTAGCATGGAAGGGGCTGGGGAACTTCCTCATGAAATGAATAGCCTAGATACGCGCTGCCTCTCTTTGAGCCGTACGTACGTAGCCGTAGATCTACTAAAGTTTTTCAAATGTCATTATGATAAAATTTATCTACCTTTTGACTGGTTGCTTAACATTTTATTTTTTTTGCAGACATGTCATTGTGCCAAAAGATGTGGCAAAAGTAATCCAAGCTAAAAAATCACTGATGTCTGAAAACGAATGGAGATCAATGGGAATTCAGCAGTCACAAGGCTGGATCCACTATATGTACCACAAACCAGGTAAAGATAATATTTAAGTCTGATCTTCTGTAATTTTGTTTTTATGAAGCCTAATTTTTTGATATAAATGCCTGGTTTTTCATGATTTTTATTAATCTGAATTCATTTTCTATTTCAGAACCTCATGTCCTGCTATTCAGAAGGCCAAAGACAAATTGATAGAATGATATGATTGAAATTATTAGTCAGTGTTTGAAGCAAAGCAGATGTAAATATGTTCATATTAGCAGTCTTAACAATACGTAAAAACTGAGAGAAAGAGGGAGAATTTGTGAAATCGAATTTATAAAGACTTTTTGTTAAATTCAACTGGTCTATTGCCATTTATTCTTAATAAGAATATCTTAGTTGGAAAAGCTGAAAAATGGTTTCAACTGGAATTTTATTCAACATACGCTAGTAATCCACATACTCCAAGATAATATGAAAAAACTCATTGTTGCTCACGACAAGCTCATGCCATTAACTTTCAATTTTCTAATTTTGTCACAATAATATAAAACTATTTGTTGTCAAGTCAGGAAAGATAATACGCATAAGCCAAATATTTTCATTTTAAATATTGAAATACAACCAGGATTATTTTATTGACCGAAGTATCACATGGATCTTTTCTTCCCAAAGTTTTAATTCACAATTATGTTGGCAACAAGTGGTTTTCTAATTAATAAAATAATATTTAAAACCTTGCAGTTTTAGTTTGGAATAGTTGTTTTATTTTGTGATTTCAAATTTTTCAAGCCAGTGTACATATAGTACTGTAATTGTTTAGTACTTCAAACTTAACATTCAAGTGTTTTGATTACTCAGTTCATTTTATTTTCTTGTATTCTTTCAAATTTTTGTGCAGAAAACTGCATAAAATATTGTTTACAACATGCAGGCAAATTAATGTTTGGACATCCATATAATAAAATAATAGTTCAATTTTAAAACATCTTCAAAATATTTATACATATACACATTCTTTTTATAAGAAACTCACTGATAAAACCCACAAAAATTTAAGAACTTTAACTAGTGAATATAAACTTACTAAGAAATTTTTAGCGAAGAATACATAATGCTTCATGATTTTAAGGGTGTGGACATGATGCTTAGATGATTGATTCAGTGAAGACTTTATCATTTTGTTGAAAAAAGAATGCATAGTACATATACAATTTAAAAACTTTTACTGGTGAAATTTGATCAAAAATTAGGAATCTTAATTCACCAGTGTAACCTTAGCCAGGTTTCTCATAAAAAAAATGTGTATTGCAGCTAGAAACTAAACATAGATATTGGTTACAATAAACAAAAAAAATAATAATAAACTTTGAAGATTTATATTGGGTGTTTTGATACTCTGTGGCAGGCCATCATGCTATGCCGAATAAGGTCATGCACATGCATACATTATTACATCACAAATTTAGATCAGTTGTCAATTTCATTTATTTACAAACTAAAAATAAGAATTTATTTAAAGAATTTTTACTAAATGCTTGCACACTAAAATGAACTAAATCTTAAACATTTCTCTGAAATCAGGCTGTCAGTAATTCTTTTATAATTACCAGTTCTAAAAGTAGCATTCTGACAATGCTTTTTTCTCGTTGCACATCGTTAATTTTACAAAAATATTTTGCGTTATAAGTTTATTTTATTGTTCTTCTTTCCCCCGATATCTACTTGTGTTTTATCAAAAACACTTCAATTGCAATGTTTGAAATGGCTTCATGGTGGTTTGGAACGAGGTCACTCGTTCGTGAAAACGAGATAAACAAAATGCAAAGCTGAACAAACAAATTCATAAATGTTGACTAGACGACTTATTAGCTCACACATAATGATGTCCGATACTCAACAAAATGAATCAACGTGAGAGATAGCTGACAGACATGGAAATTAAGAAACTATTAATTGCATAATTTAATTTGAAAGCTTGTCATGTTGAAATATTATTGATTGGCCTCCGAAAAAGATACAAGCAAAGCATTTCTTTTTATAAAAAAGGCCTAGAAATAGATGTTTATTGTACATACAGTAGTAAAGCATTTATTATGACCATGGACTCAACAAAAACGATAGCAGACATTTACATAAAAGCAGCAAATAAGATCAAAAATGACTCTGCAGCTGCTGAATTCAAGATCGCCGTTTTCTCAGCAGCATTGCTGAGCTATAGACATAGTTCTTGTGTTTTGCCATTTCCTCAGGATTTCAATATGGCAGATGGGACTAAGGATTTCAAACGATTGGTAAGGATTATTATACTGTGTACGCATAATGCCTAATTGTTTTAAAAAAAACCAATGGTTTCATAAACAAAACTATTGTCTCCATCAGAAATATTATGCGCACACAACAGAATGCAATCAGTATGGTTTCTATAGCAGACAAGTCAGCAGATTTGTTGCAGGTGCACTTGAGATGACACCCCTTCCCCTGAAGGTGCATCTGGGTGCTAGGGGCCCCCAAAAATCTTTTAGGGCCACTCTTCTGCTCTTTTAACAATCAAAAAAGCCAATTTTTCCACTTGGAAAGCGCACATTAATTTCGCACATTAAAGGCACACTTGAGAGATTTGCTAAAACTTAACACTTGATTTAATACCCTTTTTCACCAGGTAACTTCTTGATATTTTTTACCAGGGGCCATCCCCTAGTTATCTGAGCAACCACTTGACCTATGACTATAAAACTTATCACATGTATACAGACACCATCTATTGTTTAGAAAATGCATTGTTTTTTCTTTAATCACATAATTTTTTTCACTTTGATGACAAGCATAAACAATGCCCACTCTTGAAATATTTTGTGTATAAATAAATGTGATGGGAATCAGTACAAATTTTATTTAGCATTGATAAATAGTAAAAGTAGTCCTGAAATTTACCTTAAATGTCAAATAAGGCCTGCTTAATATTATCACATTATTAATTTCAAATTTTAACATTTTATTTTTATGAAATATGACACCATTATGACATCATGAATAGTTAAATTTGCTGATGTCAGCATAATAGAGATATTATGTATATCAAATGAAAGCACTTCTTGAGGCCAATTAAATTATATATAATAATAAAATGAGTTAATTACATTACATTTGTATTGTTTTAACTTGTGCCAATTATGGCCTATTGTTTTGTATATCGATCATAGCTAATCAAATTTTAGGAAAATTCAGGAACTCACAGCATTGTCATTCAAACAGCGTTACCACTATGATACACACCCAAGATCTTGTCAGAAAATGCCACACACTCTGCAGACCGGGTAGCAGAGGTTCAGTAGGATTTTTTTTTGGAGAGGGGACAATCTGAAATCATTTTTTGTTTAAAATTGCAGGAAGCTGTATTTGGAAAATTACCTCTTCTACAAGATTTTGTAAGAAATCCATCAATGATATCCGAAGAAGTTGTGTCATTGCTCTATTGGATTATAGCAGATAAGTCTTATGAAATATGTAGCTGCAAAAGCTCAGTGAGTATAAAATACCTTTTAAGTGGTTATGTTATAAAAATTTAAAATAATATCAAGTTAAAACCCTTTTATCTGAAACTATCAAAGTTTGATTTATCGTAACTGCCTCCCAAAGGCAGTTAAGCAACTTGCATTGATTATTAATGATTGGTTATTTTAGCTCAAAGAACTAGAAGAAAAGACAGGAAAGGCAAGCTTCTCAGTCCAACCTGACTACATATTTGAAGTGAAATATATATCATCACAAAATAGCAAAAAATTTGACGAGTATGCAAATGATTTTGACATAAAATATGGCTATCATGGTAGCAGACTAGATAATTTTCATTCAATCTTACAAAATGGTTTGCAAGTTCACATGACCAAAGTAAGTATGCATGTGCAAATATAATCATTTTAAACTTTATTTTCAAACTTTATTTTCAAACTTCATTTTCAAACTTCATTTTTAAACTTCACTTTTAAACTACATTTTTAAACTTAGCTCATTGGAGTAAAACATCATATTTTTATTTCAAGGTAAATACATACAACTTTGCATAAGATATATATGTTAGTTTATCTTTTGAATTAAGGTATTTGTAATCTGCACTTATACCTGAGTAGCTACTTATCAAAATTGTGTCTATAATGCTGTTAGAAGTTGCTGCAGATTTTAAAGGCCTATTAAGACAATAGGATGGGGTTAACAAAGGTTTTGTTAAAATATCACAATTATTTTGCTATTCAAAGGAATGCTGATGATTGCAACATAACTTCTAGCACGTTTAATAATATTTCCTTTGCAGAATGCTCTTTTTGGTGAAGGTATTTACCTGTCTGCAGACCTTGCTGTCACTATGCCATATTCACACAATGGTACAATTTGGAAGAATTCCAGACTTGGTCATCAAATGAACTGCATTGCTGTGTGTGAGATAATTGACCACCCCCTTGTTAAGTGTCAAGTTGACAACAGTAAGTCTTCGAGATCTCGTGCTAAAGACTCACAGGCTGGCGATGTGCCCGAGAAATATTTTGTGGTCACAAGTAGTGAGATGGTGCGATTAAAATATGTGCTGGTGTTTTCAAAGCGAAAAACAGCCAGGTAATTCTTGTGAAAGCTTCGACATTTATGGGGGAACTACTTCAACATTTATTAGGAAAGTCCAAATGTTTTAAACCTCTTCATTCAAAAAACGTTTTGAAGCCATTTTTGTAACATTCTTGGTTCAAAATAATTTTGCTACAATCGTCCGTGAGTGCCTATCTTCAAGCTAAGATTGAACGAAAATTGAGCAAATATATTAATTTTTCCTGTGAAGGATTTGCTAGATAAAGAAATGCCCGAAATGTTTTGTCCAAAGTCATTTGTCGAAACATTTCAGTCCGAAACGTTTTTATTATATCAACTTTAGTTATATCAACTTTTGTTATAGCAAAAAACGTTTTTGAAATATCAAATTATGTTATAAATAAATTCATCAGACTTTTAGAATTGTTAACGATTCAAACATGTGCATCTAGCATGACAACATCATGCTGGTTCAAATGGTCCCCATTTCCAATGTATATCAAAGTACACAAACCATAATGCACTCATTCATAAAGTTTCTCTTCTTTTTCAGGGCTGCTGGACTTCAGTGGATATTCATGCGGTACCCAGTGGCAACTATTCTCTTTTTGTACGTTGCATTTCTTTTTCTTATGGGACTGTGGAGATCAAATCGGATTCAAATGCTTTTCAAACGATACTGGGTTGACAGATTTCTGTCTGACCCCGAGTATTGACCCTTTTACTCATGGGTTACTTGCACCTCACGCCCGATTAATAGGAATATCATATCTAAGTTTCATCTTGCCAGGGATAGCGCATACAAACCAACTTAATTCAAAAGATAAAGTTTCTTTTAATGGATATAAGAGAATAGACTTAGGGTAAGTCCAGTCCTTAATAAAAAGTTTCAAATTATTGGGTTGATAGCAATAATTCACAATGTCAACATTACTGGCTTCGCTACGCAGCATCTGTTTCAGACAGCAAAAGGCAACGTTTGACAATAGTGTAACAAGGATAATGTTAAGTCTCAAATTATTCGGTTAATAATAATTTTTAAACAGCAATTCGTTATGAGTATTGTAGATAATTAAATTTTTCGTCTTTCCATTCTTGCACATTTCATATTCTTACATTTCTATGAAGAAAAAACAAATCATCTACGACTATGCTGTAGATCCAAAAACACATCCTTTATGACTATCAACTCAACGAGCTATCAGTAATTCGCGGGGTATATATGATCCTTGAATCCTAACAGTTTCAACCTTGACTCAAAAGAAAAAAAAATATATTTAAACTTGCGTGATGTTCCCTTTTATCGTTAAATCTCTATCCAGAATAACGAAGAACGACAATAATGGTTCAAAGCGAACAATATCTTGCATAAAAGTCACATTACACGATTTTGTGTTTCAAGCAACTTAGGGTTTTGGGCAGTACTGCAATTGCTTAATTCTCAGTCAAAATTTAAGTTGCTTAAAGGGTTGTTTAGATGTTTAGTACTGGGCTTAATAATAATAATTTAAAATATTACTGGGAAATTGAAATTAGTATAAGTTAAAAAAGCACTGGGATTAAACTGTCCCAGTGCCCCACCTTCCTCTGGTTGGAAATTGCATACATGTCTTAAACCTTCCTCAATTTATATAGTCATAAACGATTCAA
The DNA here is from genome assembly GCA_036873815.1 of Phacellophora camtschatica. Lineage (NCBI taxonomy): Eukaryota > Metazoa > Cnidaria > Scyphozoa > Semaeostomeae > Ulmaridae > Phacellophora > Phacellophora camtschatica. Next base: position 22,901 of record JAYJMH010023437.1, read on the forward strand.
CTTTTCCAACTTTCCTATTGCAATACTTATAAAATATGTACACAATCAAGCTTGCCTACAAAAATCTATATCTGATTGAAGGTCCTATCCTAAAGAATGATTGCAAATTATTTTTCCAAGCTTCCCAGTAGAGTTTCAAGTAGAACATATTATCCTTCCTCAAATATAACCTCAACCATCATAACCCTCATCCGGCTCATAGCCGTGGAGCTCATAGCCGTGGAGCTCATAGCCGTTGAGCTCAGAGCCGTGGAGCTCATAGCCGTTGAGCTCATAGCCGTGGAGCTCATAGCCGTGGAGCTCATAGCCGTGGAGCTCAGAGCCGTGGAGCCATGATATTTTCTGGACTCTGCAGTGTCCCACTACGAAAGTACCAGAGCTTGCTCCAATTGGAATTTATTAAAATTGCTTACTTTTATCTTATTTTAGAGGTGGGGTTGCTTCATTCATAGCCGAATTTCAACACTGTTTCTTTATGAAGCAGTTGCTCATAAAAAATCGTGTAACGAGCTATTTCAAAAACAATTTATACCTTTTCAAACGAGCTATATTTCAAAAAACGATCTGTAGATAATCAACATTACATTCAACATAAAATCTACATCAATTAACCACAATATACATAAATTAACCATGATGATGTACAAACATGATATACATTAATTTATTCATCGATAAAACTGCATATTTTTCCTGTTCCAGAAAATGTCTATGAAAATTACATCTGTAACCGACATTACAAAAATATACAACAAAAAAACTTACTTTTATTTAAAATTTAAAAAAATTGTACAAAGGTTGAGTTCAAATGTCAAAAAGAAATTGTTAACTTCATTCAAAATTGGGTGCTGTTATGAACGATATTAAAAATGAAAACACGTTGAGAAAATGTTTATACTAGGACATTTGTAGTATTTATGTTTCTTTGAAACCCTGTCTAACATCAAGCTGAAATTTAGCCTGGTCGGTGTTATATCGTAACAAGGATGCGGATACGGGCTACCCCCAGATACATGACAAATATACGTTCTTAAAATATCTCATGCATTTGAGATGGTGCGTGTCTTTTCTTAGCTTGTGTGCATACTCGACTGGTTATGGTTCCTTTCAGAAGAACTTAGTTGAATGAAAAAGCTCCTGAAAGCTACCAGTCGAGTTTGCACGCAGACTAGTCCTTTCTCCTAGGTTAGTCCTAGGTACGCAGACTAGTTCTTTCTCCACTACTCCAATCTGGATCTACCATGTATGTCATATAACTATGAGTTGAAATGTAGCCTCGACAAAGAAGAGGAGAACCTGAAGAACACTTACTCAAAGAAGAACCTGGAGAACACTTACTTTTATATGAAAATTGGGAAAAGCTCATTGAATTCAGAACATATATTTCTTACGATGTATTTGTCATCTTCAATGTTATATTCCTCGTTCACAAGTATACTAGTAAAGCATTCACCAAATTCGTTGCATCTGTGTCTGTGTTCTCGATAGTTTGAGTTCGTTATGATGTCATAGAACAGAGACAGGAACTGTGTTCGAATCTGAAATTAGAAACATTTGTTTATAATGCCAAAAATTGCACAGTGAGCATGAAATAAATAGAAAAAATTAAGTTTGGAAAACTTGCTGCCTTTTGTATTTCTTTTAAAAACAATATGTTTGTGCATTGTGAGAAAGAAAAAAAACTGCCAGTTGTTTACTTCGCATTTCCAGCATAATTTACTGTTGTTCTTTTACTTTAAGATTCTATGACTTTGCTCGTAAAAATACGAATGTCATACTTTTTGTAACATGTGAACTTTTGAATGTGTCAATTTTGAATATTTTTATCTTAAATTTGGTAAACAGACACGGTTGTGGTGATTAGCACTTTTGACTAAATTTCGTAACAACTGAAAATGAAAGGTAAAAACAAAAATTCTAGGTGATTCTAGGCGTCAGCTGTCAAGAAATAACCAAAACAAAATGTATTGGCAGCATTCCTACGAAAGAGCGCGTTTAAAATTATCTCAGTTATTTTTCAAAAAAATGTAAAATCTCTGAAATTAATCGCAGTGAAACAAATAGGTACCACTCATTACATAAGTTCCTTGTAATTTCTTTATTGGTCGAGGAGAGAACTAACGACTTGTGTAATAAGTCTAGAAAAAACAGGAACTCATGCAAGAAGTTTAAATGTTTTGATTTAATCATATACACAATTACCTTATCACCGTGGCAACGATCTGTCAGCTGCCGAAGAATAATATCTATTAGAACGAACAAATCGTTCGTAAAAAATATATTTGCTGTTTCTTTCATGGAGAAGATATCTTGAAGCATTTTGATGACTGTGTTGGGATCTGGTTTATGATAATCAAAGATCGCAACAGGATCGTCTACAAATAAAAATAGTTTATTGTTTATGATTAAAATATTTCATTCCCTGCATTCAAACTAAAATATTTTATACACTTCTCCTTTCATACACTCCTTTTTAAGGAGGGATTTTGATGAAACATTTCTGAAAATTGTAGCCCCTTCTGTACAGTTGCTGTTGTGGAAGTTACTGTTGTGGAAGTGGCTGTATGCCGCATTGATATCTTGTTTTTAAAAAATGACGAGTAACAAATACTGCCAGAACATTACAAAAAGAAATGAGAATAAAAACTATCTAACGAAGAACTGCACTGCTGTCTTCTAACCGTATTTTGTTAGCTTTTGAAATTAATGTCACCACACTAAGAAACATTTTTAAAGTCTTTCTAGTCTAGAAGTTTAGAATTTGTTTCTGGGAGACAGATCCACCGAAAAAGGGACTTGTGCCAAGACGGAGTTAATAGCTCATTTCGAATCTGAACATGCGATCATTGATATTAGTGTTTAAGATAAATCGGTTTGCGTCTCTTTGTAAATGGAGGGTTGTTAGCTTTCATTCATATCTCGTTCGCATGTTCACTGCCTTTCTTTATTTCCTTTATATGTAATTTTGAAAAATCTTTTCATTCTTACTGAAACTATATGAATTTATCCCTTCAAGTGTTTATTTTATTGCAATGTGAAAGGAAATTATTTTACTTATAACTATAATATTTATGAATTTTCGATTAGAAATGTCTTCGTTTATGATGGTTGTTCTGCAGTTTTTTCAAGCATCCTTCTTAAGTTAAAATTTCTGTTAAGTTAAAATTTCTGGTATGATCACCAGCGCTTGTTGGCGTTCAGCAATTCAATTAAATAGCCACAAAGCGACTAGTGTAGCCAGTCTGAGCAGGCCTTTAGAACGACTGTAAAAAGGCTCCCTGGTGTTAAAACTCTCGAACAATAAAAGGGGGAAATGCACTGAGTAGTTGAATTGAACTAAATTGAATTGAAAATTGTACTTACTTTCGCGGTTAACAAGTACCAAGATCTTTTCAGTAAAAACCGACAGGTTTCTACGTTGAGACATAACGCTTAAAATTTTGTTCTTGTCTGGCTCTGAAAGAAAAAATCATGGGTAAAAATTTTAAGCAAAAACAAAGTTTCGTAATGGTCTGTAAAAATATAATTTCAAGTTTTTGCAAGAATTTTTAAGGACAGATGGCCCATAATGGCCAGAAAAAGGAATAAAAATATGTAGTTTCACAATTTATTCAGATTACAATTTAAAACAAAAATCTGCCTTACCTTTAAAATGCTGATTAAAAGAAAGCAGAAATGACACAAGACTATATGGTATTTGATCATACTCATCAACGATATGTGGTCTTTCAATACATTCGAATATGAAATCAAGAAACTCGTTGTTTAGCTGAGCTGCGAAAAAAGTGATATACTTATTTATCAACAAGAAACCCTGGATATCAACCCAAACATAAAAAAGTGGAAATATCTAAATACCACAGGTATCCCATAATTCATTCATATATCGAATAATAGGTTCTTTGCTGTTAATTAGATGAAATAGGGTAATTTACTTCCTCCCTCTCCAGACAGGTGCCTTCTCATAATCTCTCGTCCGAAATTCATGTACTATTTACTAGAAATGGCCTTAAGCAACAAAAAGATTTCATCATAGAGAGAGACACGCCAATTTCAAAGCAATTAGCTATTCAAGACAAAGTGAATTCCCTCAAACATAAAATCAAAACATGGCTTCCTTTGTTTTGATTTTCTGCTTGACAGAATTTGCTTTGTCTTCGATTGCCAATCGCGTTAAAATTGGCGTGTCGATTTCACTATTGTTACAAAATCTGCCCTTGTTAGGGCACACACAGCAACCTAGTCACAAATTATCTATCAATCAATCAATCAATCAATCTGTTTTATTAAATTCGATCATTAAGTAGAATGAGAGTAAAACAAAGATAATTTTTACATTCCCATTCCACTGACGTGTTTGCTGTGCTAAATGTCAGCTTCTTTTAAAATTGATCCATTGCTTCCCCTTTTTATTTTGTTCACAAGATTAGCTAACAATAAGTGCATCAGTCCAACCTCGTACCCACAGTTACTTCATTCACCCCTGGTACCTAGACTCACTACATAAGTTACCTGTACTTCCGCTCTTTGTTGTTATTTTCGCTTCGTTATTATAGCGGAGGAATACCAGGCGGAGGAGCGGACTAACGACTTTTTTAGTGAGTCTACCTGGTACATAGACTTACTACAATCGTCGTAGTATGCAAGCATAATACCTGGTACCTACCTGCAAATTTTGCGTAAATTTATGCGAACTCGTAAATTTATGCTGCATCAAAAGAATTCATTTTCGAATTCTACACTGGCTAAACGCTTTTCATATTCAAATTTGGAATCTCTCGAGAGTCAGTCGAGTGTTGATTTCCATACTTGTTGTTTCTCGTCAGCCAATGAAAACGCATAACCGCCAGTTAGGTACCAAGGGTATCGTATGAAGTAGCCCTGGGCATGAGGTTGGCATCAGTCTAGATTACACATGAATAAATCATAAAACATTACGAAGGAAAAAACTACACAATGGAGAGCCACAATGGTGTCCTCTCATCGTATTATGTTAGCTTTATGCTTACCATATTGGTGCAAAGGTATGTCCTCTCCAGTGGTAAACAACATCGTCATGAGTAATGCAACGTTCAAGAAATTTGTGATATCTGGTAACAATGAATAACAGTCAAATCAATACGACAACAACACAGAGAGAAAGTAATGTGCCAAAAAACGTGCATTGTTTTGAGATTTCTGGATAAAATATCCATTTAATAAGTGCAGAAGCTTTATGATTATAAGCATCTTGTACACGCATTACACTAGTCGAACTGTACTCTTTGTGTGGGGGGGATAAAACATCTATCATTTATTGGGAAGGCGAGCAGACCAACGGGGAATTAACATTTCTAGCACTTTAGTGGTCAATATCCTGGCCCTCGGGGAGGAAAATTGTGTCAATAGCCCCAACCTCGGACTGATAAAGATGTTGATTTTCACGATAACATGAATCCGCAGAGTCAATAACCCTTCCATGGCGCAGATTTTCAAAACTTTTTAAAATACTCATGACACGATAAATAAAATATTTAGTTTTCTCAACAGTCAAGTTTTTATTTTACTTTTACTCTTTCACCCCTGGAAGGGTCATATGGCCCATTGCTAAACAACATAAAACGTCACAGATTCAGGAGGTAAATGCGGACATAACTTCATAATGCCAGTTGTTTCAATGTAAGTTGGTTTTTTAAATTACGTTAGTCTGTATGTGCCACCTAGACTTATTACAATAGTTGTAGTTATGCAAGACTAGACTATAATGCTACTCATAAAAGTACAGGCAGATTTATAAACTTGGATTTTCCGCCTCGTAATCGTAATTCAAACTTCGAACAATGGCCAATTCAAACTTCCATAATACAACTCTTAAAACCTCGTTTCAACGAGCCCCAGAAGGTTTGGGATGAGATTTCAAATCGAAAACTTGCGCTATAATTTTTCCAGTCTATGTGTCACCCCCTATAAAATGAAATTTAGATAGGATTTGCCTGTTAATTAGAAATTAATACGGGCGTAAAAAGGTTATATATCGTCATTCCAGTTATGATAAATGTCATTACTTTCCAATTTTTTTATTGCTGAAGTTTTCAACCATATACAAAGTACAAACTAAGAGGAAATGCTGCAGCCCTGCAGAGTGCAAAGAAATATCGAAATTGTGTCAATATAAAAACATTTCCTTACTTTCAGTTTCTCGGAGCACTCTTGCAAGTTCTGTAGGCAACACTGTGCATAATAGCTGCGTGATAAATTCAAAGCCAAGTTGACAACAAGACCCAAAAGTCTGAATCAATAAGATACGAAGTCCAATACGAGGTTCCTAAAAAAAACATGAAACGAGCTTTGTTTATTTTATTTTCATTAAATTCTTATTATGTTATAGCAAGGTAGTCCCGTCAGCCAACGAGGCTACCTTTCAGAAGGCTCTGCGAATAAATTACAACAGTTGGTTTAAAAAAACAAAAATTAATAAAGATATAAGTATCTGATTACAATAGATAGAAATTTAAGTTTCTAGTGCAGATACACGATAGAGAGATGATCCTACTCAAATTCTCTCTCAGCAGTCTTATTGAATTCCTATTGAATTGTGCAAATTGTTTTGATGATTTGTCTTTTCATTATAAAAGATTGTTTCATATTTTTTCTCCTATCAAAAAAAAGAATCTTTGACCAAAAGCAGATTTCTGAAGTAGAATAACTATGCGACTCAGTTCTCTCTTGTGTATCCGATACCTAAAAAAACAGCTCGGCACAGTTGTTAAGGCATGCGTTAAAATGTTTTTGTTCATTCACCGGTTTATTAGTTTATAATTATCTTATTTCAATGTACTAAGTTAATATGTTTGTATTTCAACGTAAGTTTGTATATTGAAATAAGTTGAAGTAAGATTTTCCTGTTTAGCAGAATAAATCAAAATAAAGAAATAATAATGAAATTGTTGACTTACCATTTGATAATAAACGACCAAATCATCTAAATAATGATAGTCATCTTCTCGCAGAACTTTCCTGCACATCTTCTTGTCTGCCTCAGCCTAAACGGTTAAAATGCATGAAATTCTTATTTATTTACACGGAATCACTGCTGTTGGACAACCCAAAAGATCCTATGTGGACTTAATTTTGGAGGACAAAAGTGTTGCGAATGTGGCAGAGTTGGAAATGTGCATGAAAAACCAGGAAGTCTGGCGTATTATTGTTTCTCGTGGTTGCAACACCCCCGACCGGTTATTTTATTTACGAAATTTGCAACAAATGTTGAAGCCATTTTACAATACAGTGCTGTAGATTTATCTTAAATCGGTACTGCATAATTGATTCTTATCTTTGTCTTTAATCTATCACATGAGTTCCTTTTTAATTCAACGGATTGTAACTTATTTAAAAATAAATTTCAATATCCCAATTTCACAAAAGAGTAACTCTTTTAAAAAAAGCCTTTTTTACTTTAAACACAACAAAACAATACAATTAATGAAGAAAAATATGATGTAAGTTAGGCGACCAAGAGAAAAAAACGATAACTAGTCTGAGCCGATAGCCAAACTAAAGAGTAATGTATCAAATTTTGCTTGAAAGATTTTAAACTTTTTAAAAACACTGTAAACTTTTTTACCAGGATTTTAAGTAATTTTGTTAGAAGGCTTTGTATGCTGTGGTAGTCTTCATGTAATGCCCAACTTCGTTGTTGTGAATCACTTTTCCTCTCAGACAAATCATCTAAAATAACACGCAGCTCGTCTTCAGGACCAAAGCTCCTTTTGGCCTGGAAAAAGATCAAAACAAACCACAAAGATTATTTAACACCGCTGTTTGTTGACATTTCAAAGTATTATACACGTTCATGCATGAAAAACAGCCAGATTTGAAAAATAACAAAGATGCGATACTTTTTACATAAATCAGAATAACAGTAAGTTACTTCATCATATTTTATATTTATTTCATGTGTACACTGGTCTTGCTAATCAATGTATGTTAAAGTGCTAAAAATTCCTCTGGTCCATGCGTTTACATTAAAGCTTGTTTATAACAATACTGTCGAGAAAAAGGAAGAACAAATACAAGAAACACTTAAGGTTGAAATGAAGAGAAATAACAAAAGTGAAATTGACACATTACTTTCAAAGCGATTATCCCTCGAGAACAAAATAAAACTCTCTCAACTAGAAAACGAAAACAAACAATGTTGCGGAGGAGATATTTTCGTTTTCCAGTTGAGAGAGTTTCGCTTCGTTCTCGAGGGATAATCGCTTTGAAACCAGAATGTCAATTTAAATATTGTTACAAAATTTGCCTCTGTTGACTGGAGCTAGCTGTGTGAAATACAATGCATTCGAAATAGAGATCTAAAACACAAACAATCAAATAAAGCAATTGGTGAATACATTTCTGAAAGTCCTTGATGTTTATGGGCCTTTGAACATTTTCGATAAATATGTATGCAGAGTTATCAAAATTGTATACATATGAATACAAAAGTTAAATTCAAAAATGCAGAATCTTACTAGTCAAGTCAAATCTTGCAAGCCAAAATGCATAACAATTCGTAAATATAGCTACAATAATATAAATATAGCAGCACCATGTTTCTTTTAGTTTAGTTTTGTAAAACAACATTAAATACCTGTGGTAGATAAGGTAGATTTGATATCATGTTTCCCATTATTTTCCCGAGCACAGGAGTTGAATCTTTGATGCCCTGCAAAACACACAGAACAGCTTCTTGGGATTTTGACTCGCTTATTTTCAATCTAAAAGATAAAATATTTAACTAAAATTTACAACAACCAAGGAACAAACTCAAAAGAAGGCCAACTTTTAGTATGCACATGAACTAGCTAAAAGTCTCACTCATAATCAAAATCCCAAAACCGAAATAATGAAACTAAAAGGTGGAAGCAGAAAGCAAAAAAATGGAAACCGAAAAAGTGGGGGATCTATTCTTTTCCTTCTTCTCCTCCGTTTCTGTGTTTCCCTCCACTTTTTCGGTTTCAACTTTTTCGGTTTCAAATTTTTCGGTTTCCACTTTTTCGGCTCCAATTTTTTAGTTTAGTTCCGGTTCACACTCATTTTGATTCAGCACATTAATAGAGTTAAGTAAATGTTTCTGCTGGTTTGGGAATCATCCACAAACTTCGGCAATACATATTTCGGAAAACGTTTCTGTAACAAATTTAGTTTAAATTCAAATTAATTCAGAATATTTTTCTGATCTTTTTTGCAGCATTAGTCAAATTTTTAACAAGCTGAGTCTTAAATTCTAATTTTGCCGTTCTCAAAATAAATTTTTACTTATTTAGGGTCGGATGGAAATCAACATTCGACTGAATCTCGAAAGATTCCAAATTCGAATATAAAAAACCATTAGCCAGTGTAGAATTCGAAAAATGAATTTTTTTGATGCGGCATAAATTTACAAGTTCGCATAAATTTACGCAAAATTTCTTCTGAATGAAATAGCTGTGGAAAAGAGATTGGAATACAACTCACTTTTCCATAACCTTTGATACCAAATCTCCACTCAATGAGACTGGAACGTTTATTGATGAAATGTGATCCCTTTTGCAAACAATATTTTCTTGAGCGCCGTCGATTTTCATAGATTTATTTGTTTTCTTTCCCATAGAAAAATTAGTGCAATTGAACTCATTTTTTTGGTTTCCGGTCGGTGAAGTCATTGATTGGTTTCTGCTGTCCATCTCTGCAATTTAATAAAACATGTATATATATATATATCTAATAATGACAATATGAAAAAAATAGCTACCAAAAAAATCATCAAGTCAATTTTGCTGTTAATCTTGAAATTATCTTTTTGGATAACTTTGTAAATAGGCAAATAAATTTTCCTTTTTTTGACAAGACTTTGTTTGATTTGATTTTCTGCATGAGAAAATTCACTTTGTCTTCGATGGCTAATCTCTTTGAAAGTGGCGTGTCAATTTCACTATTGTTACAAATTTGTCCTTGCTATGTCACTGTAATAAAAAAATAAAGCTTCCGAATTCAAACAACATTATTTTAAAATTTCAAAACTCCATCAAAGACATTCCTGTCGAAAAAAAATGTCTTATCTTGGGAACATATTTTTATGTCCACGTTTTTCATGTCCGAATTTTTGTAATTCACTATAGGGAAATTATTAAAACACGAAAACAAGTTTTACTTTCCGCGTTTTCTGCGTTGTCCGCACTTTGGATCTAGCCTTTATTATTTATCATTTCAATGTAAAAGTACTTCAATGTGAAACTAACGAGATGCTGTACGTCCTAAAGTTGATGGTGGAGCTGGGGCCTTTCTTCTTGATATGGAAGACTGAGACCTTTGTCTATGACAATCCGCACTTGGGGGACTGGGAGCGCGCCGCTTTGGTTGATCAGGTAGTTCAACAGGTAGTTCATCATAAAAGTTGGCTTCTTCTCTTGATTGGTTTTCGTAATTTTGCTGTTGTACAATTTGTTGTTGTTGTTGTTGTTGTATAATTTTAGATTGTTGCGTTACGTTCTGCTGTTGCTGTTGCAAAGCAGGTTGTTGCTGTTGTGTCTGTGATGATGGCAGTGGATAATCTTTGATATGGTCTTTCGAGTGACTGCTGTCATTTTCTGAACCAACTGCCTTGTCATCTACAACATTCTGACGATGAGATATTAACTTCCTGTGAATTAAATCCAAATAAATAAACATTAGTAAAGTAAAGTGAAACAAAGCAAAGCCATCAATTCAGAAAGCACTCTTTTTCATAAGCTGTATACAAATCCACTCCAAAAGGCACTCCTAACCTCCTAATACAATCTCCTACAACAGATAACAATTTTCACTGCAAATTCGTAACACAATGAACCCTAATCAACGGCAAGCATGGCAATTAAAACTGTCCTTGAAACCCGACTTTAAAAATTTGATGTTTTCGTTGAATACCTCAATTAAAAATATTTAATACTGATAAGAAATTTTAGATTTAGGACAAGTACAAGTACAGATTTTAAAAGAGCCCTCTTAAATTGATTTCGCAAAATAAATAACTTTCTTCGTAAACCTTATTTATATTTTGACATTTTCAAAAACTGTTCATGGATTAGGTGTTCTCGTTGTCACTATAATTTGGCCAACGAATATTAATGCACTTTACATTGCAGATTCGGAAAGCACCACAACATTCAGATGCCTTATGGGAACATCTAAAGTCTACTCTAAGATTTTGATTTAGAGTTGTTTCCCCTAACATGCACACATTTGTATTTTATTCATCCTGGATATACTTTTCCAAAACATTTCTCCAAAACATCTGGTCATTGGAAAGTTCTTGTAGAGTTTCTAAATTTCCTTAGCTTTTAAACTGTTCAACGAGTGTAGTATATCAACTCCTTCTTTAGCCATTTTAGCCCTTTTTTATTTTCAGCTGAATTACGCCCTCTTAATCTCCCTCTTGAATCTTGATACCTCTTTTACTACACTATTTCCGATAAAACCTGGATTGTCCTAGATAAAAACGTCTCTAATATAAGAAATAAAGTACCTGATCCAATTTCATATTGTAAATAAGACCAAAAAAGCAAATTTAATCATTGCAGATATTTCATTATCAATATTTTAATAATTTCAACATTGTCTTAAAACATACTTTAAATTTCTTCTTTCTTCTGCTGTCAACGGACCACCTTTTTTCCCTGCATTTTTATGAATGAGGTCAATGGCTCTGTCAATCGATTCAAGTATTTCACTCTTCACCGTCTACAAAAAAATATTTAAAAATTTTAACTTTACCCACATCATACACAGTAAATTATCTCTGGTATAAATACATGTTCAATAAAATTAACAGTGCATATTACATTCTTAGCCTCACATTTCACCTCAGCTTGTCCCAAAAATCTGATAAAATAAAACTTGAATTAATTGCATGAAAACCCTATTTGTTTTGCTGAAAAGAGTTTATGACAGAAATCTTTATTAAAAATGATAAATCTTTTGTGTGATTTTAAATTTAACATTTTACACTCACTCACACAATTTTAAATGCTCAATTCAAATAGAACAATTGTAATAATAAAATGCCAACAAACTACAGTAACTACTCCTCTTTTACAGGCACAAGATCAAAGTTAAGTGTTATGTTATGTGGTTTATCTACATAAGTAGACAGCATAAAGAAAAAGTTATACTATGGAATCACAGTCCTGTTGGTGTAACAGATATCATGGTTGAGTCCAGGTCAGGGATTTATTTGTTCTTTGGTCTCATTATTTTCTAATTGCATTTCTTCAAATGTACTCAAAACATGATGCAAATATTCTGCTTTTAAATGATCAGTATTTTCATTGGAGGTAGTTAGTAAACTTATAAATGTTGCCTGGATTTAATAAAATAAATTTTAATCAGCATTAATTTCAGGTTTCTACACTAAGAGGTTTCCAATTTCTTCAAGATTGTAAATGGGACGTGTTCTGTATATATTCTGTCTTCTAGCAAGAGAACAGTAGGAACACACTATATTGTGTTTCCTTGAAAGATCACCAACACTTTAACACTTGAAAGATCGCACACACACACAATTAAAAAAAGCAGTCTGGCATAAAAGCTGGTGAATTTTACCATAATCTGCAGAAATTCTCCGAGTCTAATGAAGTGTGCCTTGCTTTATTACAAACCTTATTTATAGCAAGATAACTCGCAGGAACAAGCCCAGTATCCCCTGTCAATGTTTGCATCATCCACCAATGCTCATTAACTTGGTCAATGAGGTTAAATTCATCATCTGTCTTAAAAGTCAATGTCCTTTCAACTTCTTGCCCTTCGTAACTATACAAAGCTTTATACATTGTTACTGTTTACAAATTAATTAATACTTTGGTTGTATGTGATTTTCCTTCTCGTTCATCAGCTTGAAAAATGGTACTGCGCTGAGTGGCTGGAGTCTTTTTTTATCTTCTCAAATTAAATTAAATTGATTTCCCACAATGAGTAATTCTTTCTTGTTTCCAAATCACACACGACAAGAGCAGTTTCACAGACTGGTCCCTGGTGTTAATCTTTTCACTTCCTTCTCTCTCTTCTTATTAGACTAGGCAATGAATGCAGTCTAACCTATCTTCTTGTAATTTTTTCTTCCGACTTTTCCCCTTTCTGGTCCAATGAAAAATTTGCGCAAACTAAACTTCATCACAATAAAGATTCTAGTTATTCAACAAAGTTCCGAATGAGTTAGTAATTTGATAATTTCTCTGACAATATTTGCTAAAATCCACAAAAGTATTTGCACCAGACAGCCAGAAACAGAACATATAATCCACCATTTCAACGAAAATACGTTGTGGTTGTTGAAGTTTGCACAGGGATACAAGAATAATAAATCTGGAAAAGTGAACATACTTTTGTGTACACAACAGGTCTTTCTTCTCCTCTCTTCTCTTCCGCTTTTCTCAGTTTTCTCTTTCCCCGCATTTCCCGGATAAGAACCTTTTGATTTTACAAAAAATATGTTTTTGTTTGGTAAACTACTATTACCTCTATCTCTATGACCACTACTGGAATTTTGTAGTGTGTATTTTCGTGTTTACATACTGTAAGTACACATGACATAAGGCCAATTTGAATTCAAAATTTCTCTGACTAAAAATTCGAGAAACACCGTAGCGTATGGAGGCGGGAAAACAATCGATTAATCAAACCTTTTTCTCTATTGTTCTGAGAACGATAAGCTCCCCCCCCCCCAACCTGGAACAGCTTCCGACGGCTGAGAAAACAACACAATTTTGCTCGAATTTTTTGGCAGAGAAACACAAGAAACAACACAGTTTTGAAATGTTTATTCAAATTGGCCTGCTGTAACCATAGGTACCAGACACCCAAAAGAATGAACTAAATTTTATCCATGGGGAGGGGGCTTGCCAAGATCCATAACATGTACGTACGGAGTTTTCTTTCAGTGTAAAAATTTGATGATCTCGTATTTTTTTAGGGTGTTACAATAATGTCAGTATTTTTTTGGTTTGGTAAAAATGCACTATATTTTTTAATAGTGTCCCTGCTGCCTAGGATTTTAGTATTTTTTAGCTTGCCGAAAATTCACAATATTATTTGTGGGTACTTGTTACAAAGAAAGAAAAAGCTACAATGTTTTTCGTGTTTTCAACAAGGACAAATATCTTTTAATGTCTGAAATATTCAACAAAGTATTTTCAAAGCAGAACTGAAACACCTAAATAATTTTTTTATATGCAACGGAAGAGTGTCCCGAAACACAGAATCCAGCAGCTAAAATCATTTGTCACTTCATTCCGTAGATAGCTTTGAAAAGTGCAACTCCGCCCGTTGGGTAATTTTACAAGATTTCATTGGATAGAGAAAAGTAAAAGTCATATACTATTTTTGTAGCAACATCCAACATGACTCAGCTCAGCGATACCATGTGCCATCAACAATGATCAAACGAGGCATCAACAATGACTCCCAACTATTAGGGGCCTAGGGGCTGTTAGGCAAAAGCATACTCGCTAATTGTCGACGAATGCAAATTAAATGCTCATTTCCAAGAAGAATAAACATAAAATTCTTAAAAAATACAATGTCAATTTCTAGATTTCGAAATTCGTGATAATAATCTTAAAGAGGTCCAAAAAATGAAACGTGATTAGTGAAACATAAACAAAAATGATCAGCAAAACAAAAATAGAATATAAAATTCTTAAATCTAGAAATCAAGTCTGAAGTTCTTTTAAAATCAAACACCCGTCTTTCACAATTTTTATACAATGAAAACAATCAAGATGACAAAAAAGATCGCAGTCACCATTTTCAGCATGAGCATAAAGAAACGTGAGTTGTTCCAGTGTCCCTGTACCCGTGAAATTCTATTGTCCCTGTACCCGTGAAGGTCACACATTACATCACGGGTACAGGGACATACTCATTCGTCACGGGTACATGGACACATGAAAGAAAACAGTTTTTGTGACGTTTTTGGAAACCTAGAGTCCAGGCTCCAAGTCTGAAATGTCAGGCTCCAAGAATACAGAAAGCAAAAACAAAACAATCAGGCAAGTTTTTTTTACCATCTCGTCACGCTCACGTGACATTGCTTTTGCGAGCAGAAGAGAATGAAAGTATTTTTCTACACGAATAGTGTTGAACTTTGAGGAAAATGATTGTGAATCGCGAGAATGCACCTATGAATCATGTCACTTTGGCAGGATGCAGCAACAGGCATCGGCATCGCGTACTTTGTCATCATGCTGAAGAATTCCAAGCTTCATCATCTGAACAACAAGACAACAACTTCTCTCGATCGACCTCGACCAGTGGAGTTCAAGTGGAAAACGTTCAACCACATGATGAGGAGACTGAAGAGAAAATTCGCAAGAAGCTCAAATGGTTTTTCATGAACCCGTATGAGAAATACAAGTTGAAAGGCCGAAAGCCATGGAAGCTTGTTCTACAAATTTTTAAAATTGCCTTCATCACAGCCCAAGCAACATGGTTTGCTGTTGATCTTCAATCTGTTGTCACCTTTGACACAGATAATCTGGCTGCATTCAGGCACGTATTTATAAAAAGCTACCCAGGAAATTTGAAATATGTTCCAATTTTTACAAAGCCTGACTTATATAACAGAATGTGTTATGTTTGGGCACAATACTACAATTTTAGTGCTATAACAGCAGGGTCATACGATCTTCCAAAAGACCCCAAAGACAGAAGGGTGCAATTGTGTGTGTACAAATTGGATTTCCAGAGTGAGGGCGATTATGATGATGATAATTTTGTCAAGACCTGTTCTTATTTGAAGCCTCCAAACAGCAGTTACAATCACAATGTTACAAATTTTTTGCTTGAGAATAAAATTCCTTCAAAATATGAATTCATCACCAAGATGGTAATGAATTTTTCAATGCAAACTACAAACTGGAAACACGATTTGGATAAAAATCAAGCAGATTGTTACACTTATGACATTAGTGCAACATTCAACAATGATGATTATGATGGCTTAATGCAGTTTCGTCTTTACTTTGAGAGTTCATCATTCAAGCCCTGTAAAAAATCTCCAAGTCCAAGAATTGTTTCCCAAGTTAAGCTTGGGGTAGAGGTTTTCGTTATTATAATTTGCATTATATCATTTTCTCTTTGCATGAGATCTCACTTCAGACATGTCAGACTATGCTTGGCAACAACGAAATTTTTCCAAGAATTCAGACATGAACATCTCACATTTTCGGACAAAATGAATTTTATGAACTTCTGGATTATACTGGTCATATTGAGTGATATATTGGTCATTGCAGGCACTATGATAAAGATTGCAATTGACTTTGCTGATTTTGCAAAATACGATGCTTGTGGCCTGCTTCTAGGTGTGGCTGTGCTATTTTCATGGATTGGCATTTTAAGGTATCTTGGTTTCTCCAGAGGCTACAATACTTTGCTGGTTACACTCAAAGTTGCTTTTCCACAAGTCATAAGATTTATAATTTGTGCTGGTATCCTTTATTTTGGTTTTGCATTTTGTGGCTGGGTTGTATTTGGGCCATATCATTCAAAATTCAAGGATATAGTCACAACATCACAGTGCCTTTTTTCCCTTGTCAATGGAGATGATATGTTCAATACTTTCAAATTGATGGAAACGTCAGACTATACTTTATGGATTTTCAGCAAAGTGTATCTTTACGTTTTCATTTCTCTGTTTATTTTTGTGATTTTAAGTTTGTTCATTGGAATCATTGGTGATACTTATGAGAGAATCAAGGACTATGGACACCCTCCAAAAACTAGGATCCAACTTTTTATGGAAGGTCTTGAGTACAACGAAGATATATCGGATGAAGGTGGCAATCAATCAGATGAAACTGCAGATAACATGATTATTTAGGCATATTGTAAATTTGCAAAATTGTTGTTAGGAAATGACTTATTTTAATCATGATCTTTTTTGCTAATAAAAAACTCATGAATTCTTCATATAAATAAATCCCAAATTATCTAGAAGCTGCAAAATAAGAAACTGCAGCTAAAAATGTTCAAGCAGTTCAAGGCAACAATAGAAGAAAAAACTGAAAGTTCAATTTGCAATAAATTGGAATCCCTGTTTGATTTGAACAATCACAGGAAAATAAAAAAGCTACCAAAGTTATTTGTTATTATACTTTGAAAAATGCATATACCTCTTGGAGACAAAAACAATCTATTACATTTCCCAAGAGCCGCACCAGCATACAGTGCTACTAGAGGCCCCCAGGGAACTGTTAATTTTTGTTGTTGTACAGCAAGAGAATGATCATAATACATTTTTGGTCATATACATAACATCATTATATACATAGTAGTTAGTAAGATGTACGAGTGCGACTCTAATTTACTAAAAATGCTAGAGTTGTAAACACAAATATAACTATCTTACAAATTGTTATTGAAGTTTGGGGATAATTAAGGCATATTTAGGAAATTCATCCTGTTGCATCTCTAGCCTATGTATCTAACATTTCAGTTTATACGGGTTGTCAAAAAAACGGCTACACATTTGATTGGTTGAAAAACGATGGTCTTCCGTAGTTAATTTAATCGTAAGGCACCTTAATTACCAATATCGGGTCTGCAAGAGCCAAGAAAAAAATCACAAAAGTTCTAAATTGTAACCATGCCAAAACCAGAGTTTGAGTTGAGCATGGCGAATTGAGGGGAGGCTTGGGGGTTCCAGCACCCGAACTAAAATTATCAAAAGCAGGAAAACCCGGAATAAAAATAGCGAAAACCCAAAACAGTACTTTTGAACAAAATTCTTGAATTTTCGCCAGTAGTCTTGGATCATTTACGTTTTCGGTTACTCCTTTTACATTTCGTAAGCATACAAAAGACACTTCTTCGATCCTAATTAATCACAGTTACGCAGATCATACGACTTCAAAAACCCGAGAAAAAAAACATTTCAAACAAAATTCCCAATATCGGAGCACTAAAACGAGGGCGGTAAAGGGTTTTCCGTGAAACGTGATTGGCTCCAATTTTTTCCTGTTAAACGTGGAAACGTCAACCAAAAACAGTTCGTTAAACGTGAATTGACCAACTTTTTCCCGTGAAACGTGAAAAATCTATGTTTATAAAACGTGAACAATTTCCCTCCCGTGATTCGTGATCCTGATCCAGATGACGTAATATATGCTTGCAAAATCTACTAATGAGTAAATAGCTTTTTAAACATGTTGTAAATCCCTCGAGAACCTGATTGTAAGATATTAATTGTATGTAACATACTGCCTTATATTATGATCGTAACATGCCTCTGTGTCTGTGTCTTTTATACATCTAACCATCTAAAGTACTTCGAGTGAACGAAAACTAAATTTGATAAATATTCATTGTGGTTTAACAGAAGTCAGAGCCAGGTACCTGATGGATGGGAATTCAAAATTTCACCAATTTTAGTTGCTGTCAGAATACGATCAAGCTTGAGATTCAAATTAACACAATCAAACATTGATAATTCGTTTCTTTATTCTATTCTATCGTCCCCTTTATTGAATCAAGCAATAATTTGGAAGCGTGTGCGTGTTCACATTTCTGTTCTTTCTACGTCAAAAAGATGACTACACTACAACAGTACATTTAAAATCAAAACTGAACAGTCAAGAGTACCTTCAAATAAAATTAACTTTTTCCTTCATTCAACTGATGTCTTGGATGAATTGATCTTCATTATCATCAGCAACGGCGACATGCTCTTCCAGAAGTCTGTGTGCAAGCTCCCTTCTTCTTCTTCTAGGCATGCAAATTCCTAAAACAAGCGAACAAATGCTCCTGAAATCTTATACTATAAAATCTGATAATAATGGGAACATATTGTACCAACGAGCACTTATAGCACTGGGAAATATCCTTTTCATCTTATTTTCCTGTTACATGGGAAATAGGCCACTGCGTCGCACTGCTTGATATTGTTATAAGATACTACATTGCATGAGCGCTTGGAAATGCATGGGCGCTAGGAAAATATCATCCGTATCCTGTTTCTCACGTATCTTAATTTGCTGACCAACGAAAGATGAATCCATAGCAGATCTGGATAGCCGAAGGAGTAGTTGGTAATGGTTAAATATCAATTAACAAATAAGATTTTTAAAACCTGTAGAAAAGGGGTGCCATATTTATAAAAAAAGGGCCAGATCATTTTCAGATAAGCAAAGGGTAATAATGCCACTGGGCAGACACACACAAACTTACTGCAAGAACCATTCCAATGAAACATGAAACAAACAAATACATTTCAAGCTGAACCAATAAAAAATAGCAATAACCAGGAACACCGGAGAGGGGGGCACGGGGGGCAAATTTATCCATTTTCCTATTGTTTTGCCCTAAGAATTAACATCTTGCCCCCTTTCCAGCT
Organism: Phacellophora camtschatica; assembly: GCA_036873815.1. Classification (NCBI taxonomy): domain Eukaryota; kingdom Metazoa; phylum Cnidaria; class Scyphozoa; order Semaeostomeae; family Ulmaridae; genus Phacellophora; species Phacellophora camtschatica. The sequence goes on from JAYJMH010023437.1 coordinate 42,270, forward strand.
TCCGGCTTCCCTGGAAATAACTGGGGTAAACAACGAAATGCAAAATACCCTACCTCCTCGTCTGTTTTGCCAAGCTTGATATTTAGCTGTAGCCCAAATGGCTCCTTTGAATCCAACGCAAACCAGTGGTAGGTATGTTAATACGTGTGCCGTTGTTTGCAAGTTAATACGTTCATCCACGACACCATTCAAACCAACATTGATAATAGCAAGTACGACAATGTTCAACAGCAAAACGCCATCATATGTATTCATGCTTTCATGCAAGTACGGTTTGGCATGAAGAAACAAAACGAGAATGAGAAGGCATGCAACAGCAAAGACCGTGTCCTGTAAGGCCCCAGGGGGGACAAAGATGTAAATGGCAAGAAGCACAAGCCTGTTTAAGAAATAAAAGGCTGAGAATATATCCACATATTGAAAGCGCTTAAATGGCTCGTTGTATGTATCAAAAATTCCCATAAACCTAACGAACCTGGGTCTTGGCACTATGAAACGAGAAAACATCAAGACGAAGGGAAATGGAATCACGATAAGCAAGCCAATAACAATAGCAATGCCACCAAACCAACGATGCTCTCCTTTAAAGAACTCAATATCACCGGCCTTATACAAAACCCAGTGATTTCGCACGTAAACTGGGTGAAGAAGATCAAACGTTATGCGTGTTAAATCAGAGTATGCAATAACACTTATGAACACAAAAGACTTGAATATTGTACTCCTTAAAAGAATCCGATTGCAAAAACGTCCAAGAATCAAGCTGATGATGTAAGTACATAAAATCATACAAAATGGAATGATGTAATTGAAGAACAGTTTCTGAAGGTCATCCATGTTTTTCCAAAGACAGACACCAACTTCTAGATTACCAGAGCCAGATAGAGTTGCGATACCAATCACAAATTTCATGAAATCATCTAGAGTGGTATTTCCATGGACGCACAAAGGGATTATTTGATAAGAAAAAAGAAAAGCATTGAGAGAAGTAGCATATGTATCCACGTTCAAAGCCATTATTATCAAAATAACAATCGTCACAATGAAAATCAAAAGAAGAACGTATGCTATTCCATTATTGTTGGGACATTTCCCACAAATTTCATTCCCAAACTGAACAGAGTATTCGGGCAAACATTTTCCACAAAGAGTTGAATTCGGATCACGGAAATTTGTACATTGGTTTGATTCATTATACATTTGGTCAATATTGTTCCCCGGATCGGCATCCTTGCAATAGTTTTTGGGGCAAACTTTCTGTGCAAATTCATCGGCATTGCCGTTTTTGTTATCCGGGTCACCCCATCTGCCTTTGACAATAAATATTTCTTTAGGTTTGTTGCATTTCGTCACACCAATTTTCAAATCATTGAAGTTCTCGGATAAGCACAGACAATGAAAAGGTTTTTTCTTGTCTTGATAATACCCCAATGGGCATCTTTTCAAAGCTAGATCCTTTATCCACAGCGTTAACGGAGGTCCATCAATTGTTTCTATTTTTACGGAAAATTTGGCCCTTTCTATTCCTTCAAATCTTATGTTGAAAATCTTGTCTTTCACTAGAAATAAATGAGGGCTTCTTATCTTGACTTCAGAACGCGGTACAACTGTTACAAGTAAACTTCCCAAAACACTGTTTGAATTTTCATCAGTTAATTTGAGTGAAGTGTCAAAGGGCAGTCCTGGGTATGCATTCCAATCACTTCTTTCAATACTGTCATTACTGATTTCGATAGGACTTGTGTTTACAGTCTTGTTCGCATTCCCAGAATCTAAATAGTGAAAGACACTCCACTTCAAAGCACTGTTATTACGTTTTGGTTCATTATTATTACGACACATACAAATAGATTCTGCAAAAATATTACTCCCACTTGGTGCAGAATTGTTATAAAAATATGTTGCTGTGTTTGAGTCTTCTGCATGAATATATCTTGATCCTATTTTATTCCCAAATAGGAAAAAACAGTTATGCATTTTTAATTCAGTAGATTTCAATCCGGTTTGAGATGAAACAGTCATTTCAACATACATTGCACCACCTCTTTTAGTTGCTCTGTTGTTTTCAAATCTCATCTCTGACTTTGG